>UZAN01048178.1:0-24690 GCA_900618425.1 Echinostoma caproni | reverse complement strand
CATCAATTTCGTTGTGGAGCCAGGTTTCCTGAAGCATTACGACTCCAACCTTTGAATATTTGCGTCTCCTTGTCAGATCTATTACTTCTGCCATGTTGCCCAGCAGGGAGCGGACATTTCCACTGATGACTGCTGGAATGCAGATGTCTGAAACTGATCGTTTGCGTAGTGCGACCTGCCATCCAGCTCTGTGTTTTCTGGGAAATGTTTTGAGATTTCCGTAAATTCTTCTCTCCCTGTTACGAACCGATTTGCCAAAAGAAGGTAAAATCCGGTGACCAGAAGTTCGAAGTTGCTTCATGAAAACGGCAGAATATTTCACGGAATTTAAGATGACCATAATCACACAACGTTTCTATGGCAACGAAGGACGTGTATCCCAGATAAATCCAGTGAAGAGTGATTGTGTAGTTTCGAGTCCGACGATGAAACGGACCGCGCGGCCAATTTCGAAGGCCCCGCCAGTGGCCTTTTTAATCAGTACACTGAGGTTCGTCGACTGTAGCCCTTGAATCCCAACTGATCATGAAGAAACCGGGAAACTCTTGAAGGGCGTTAACATAGAATTTCACATTCTACTAACCACCGTTTCGTTCACTACCGAAAAAGGTTAAAGCAAAGCTATTGTCTTTGAGGGAAAATGAATCGCCAGGTGCAAACAATAACCATCCTCAAACCATTATCTGCTTGGAGAATCAAATATCTGAGCCACTAGCCTTCCTATTCCAGAGGATGTTCAACCACACAGCAACCCCGCCGTCATGGAAGCAGGGAGTAATTTCATCCATTTACAAAGTCAGTTACCGTAGCGATACTTTTAACCGCCGCTCTGTAACCCACCTTCCATTGTTGTCCAAAATCATGGAGTCCATAGTAGCAGATTCACTGATGGAACACCTAGAGAAGCACAGTATTCTATCACCGAATAGATATGGATTCTGAATGAAACGATCCTGCGCTACCAATTTGTTCATCGCACGGGAAGAATGGACAAAAGCGGCTGATGAAGGTGATGCAATAGAAGTTATTTATCTGGACATTGGGTCACTTCCCAATGGACGTTAGCCGCAGGGTTGCGCAAGGATCTGTGCTTGACACGCAACTTTTCGTAAATGACTTCCCGAAGACTCTGGGGCCAAAATTATTGCTGTGTGCACATGATGGCGACATTTTGAAAACTTGGACGCAACTAGCGGGCTCGGTGGAATTCGAACCCTCGCACGAACGCCGCTGACAACTGCCGCATGCCTCATGTGAGGAGAACTTGGGCATCATCATCCAAAAAGCTTGAGCTGCTCACGAATGTGCACCAAGGTGTCGAACGCAGCTGTAAAGAATTTCGGTTTGCTTAGGCGGTTCTTTGGACGGTTTGAATCAGCGCTTATCATCGTTCTCTATCAGCATACATTCACTCACTCACAGAGTGCGCTTTCCGTGCCTGAAAGTCATGGCTACAAGGTGATTTCAAAATACTGGAGTGTCCACAAATGATGGCCAACAGTTGGTCAAGAGGTTGAGTAGGTATTCATATGAAGAGAGACTTGAGTCGTAGGTGCTATATTCCAATCACTACCGGTGCATCAGAGGAGATATGATTATGTTATACCAAATAATGCAAAATCCAAGCTATCCGTGTCGTCCGCTGCTAAAATTATCACCCAATGTTCATGTTAGTGGACATACGTTCAAACTAATGGTCTCAAAATGCCGATTGGAATGCCGGCGTCAGTCATTCACAGTCAGAGTGCGTTCGGTCTTGATTTCTCTCTCACTCTACGTCGTCTGTGCTCCAAGAGTGGGATCTTTCAAACCGAGTCTTGATGGGGCAGTAGCACATCTTACATTCCAACAAAAGTGAAGCTGTGTGCAACAGTGGATGAACTAGTTTTGTGACGATTTACACAAGCAGTTGTATGTGGTACTATCTTTTCACCACAAAAATAACTTATGGAAAGAGATAAACATGAACTTGTAGGTTATTTTCATATTAAAACTTTGAAACTTTGAAACCGCACAGTGCAAAAGCCTAGCAACATTTTCCCACTTATATGCATGTGAGCTCCTGAATTCACTGTTTGTGCTTCAAGAGAAAAAAACGAATTCAATAGTTGCTTCTCTAAATTAATTTTTGTTTGGATTTATTTCAACTGGTTCGAGATAAGCGATTGATCGCTTTTGTCAAAATTTTCTCTGTAGTCGATTAAAGATGGCACAACATATAGGAATGTGTGCTATCATTCCGCCCATATCTGCCAGATGATTACACATATGTCATCCTCTTTGAAAGCGTGCCAAAACGGGTTGATATGATTTATCTGATCATAAGCTATCATCTGATCATCTGATATCGTGCATGCTACAAGTAGCCACCCGGCTTGCACATTTGTTTTCAGATATCGTATACGTAGATTTTTACCCTAGCTATTGTTACCGCCAGTCCGGTCCTAATATCTCTTTTAACGGTTAATGCTATCGTGCACAGAGGAACTAAAGCTTAATCACTGGGCAGATGTTTCGAACTGGTCGGGTCTGGTTACCGATAGGAAGGAATCCATTCATCCAACTGAGTATCGATCGCGGGACCTCAGCGTTGAAACTGAAAAACAATGCACACTGAATCACCCGGCAACTGATCAGACCGTTTATCATTTTGCATAGTAAGGATACAGTACAATCCATCTTTCCAAGCGTAATGCATACATAAAACTTTGAACATCCCAGGAATATTCAACAGGGTTATGATTCGGTTGTAAACATTCGACAGCTGTTTATGAGCCTCAGTTTCGTTGGAACAGCTGAACAGTGCTTTATAGATTTTCTGTTTAGGCATCATTTATTGTGCACACGGAAGAATTCATGAGATAAAGAGCGCTTAAGGCTGGAATGAAAGTAAAATGTAGAACATCGACAAATACGAGAACTTGAATTTACGAATCAGGTGAATACTGAAATTCATAGGGTGTGAATGAAGACCGTCAGCCCATGGTTGCGATAGAGTATGAGCAGAGAAATCAGTTTTTGACGCTAACATTCCGTCACTCTTGTTACTGATATTGAGCGCTCATGGGAAACACCATGCCTTCAATTTAGAAGCACTTCTTATTGGCGACATGTCTCGTTCATCTGTGGATATCATTTCGAGTGATCTACGCTAATATAATGCGAGAATGCCCAAGATAGTAGCAACAAGTGCAATCCGTGGACGGAATCGAACTTTGTGTCAACATAACGACTGTTCATTACTCTGACTATACCTTGATGACGCTTCACCCACCCCACCCCCCCNTTTTTTGTGTCATCTATTCCCAAACCCCACATAAAGCATTATATTTGTCTGTAGTAAGCATCTGGCGAGAAAAAGCCAAATCGTCCACGCAACAAAATGCAATGTTGCTGTACTAGCTTTCCCAATTGCTTCTTTGTCTTAAGGTTTGTCAGAAAGACTAACTTTTGACGCTCACCTGCTTTTATCAATTTCATCCGGTAACCAGTTCCATCGAATCTAAAACTGCTTATAGAACGCTTCTGGACACCACATGGATTGCAGTATAACACGGATATCGGTTGTTGCCATGAATTTGAATTAGGCAAGTCAAAAATATTTTAGTTAAGTTTGGAACCAAACCGAGTATACCTTGGTATGATATCGATTGGTTTGCCCGAAATAAATGTATCCCGGCATAAATTTTGCGAGACATTTAGTCTAATAAACAAATTCCACCCAGAAGTGTGATAAATAATGAGGTATATTTTTCAGCCCGTGCTGTGTTTCCATGAACAAAGTAGTCTAGATAGTTCTAGGCCGGATGTGAATGGTCTGTGTTCATGTGCACTTGGTCAATATATACATCTTAGACGGTGATTTCCATTCAAAATATTTAGCTAAATCAGACAGTAAGAAGTGATTGCTAGTCTGTTTATGATGTATCATACTGTAAAGGCTGCAAATGCCTCAAATTGCATGCTGCATCTGCAGTGGGTGATAGTCGCTTCGATCATCGGCTTTAGTGAGCCACAGTCCATTCAATGACAGTTGTTTTCTGACACGCAAATTCAGCTCTAAAATAAACTATCCATTGGTTTTGGTAAGTTCTGGTTTTTGACCTTGTTTAAATTGTTGAATAAATGAGACAAACATGGAATAGGGTTCAAATAAAGAATGTTTATTTTTTCGATCGTTCTAACAAGATCCATACCTTATTAAACTTTGATCAGGTGTAAGCCTAGTAAATAGGAATCGAAGTATGGATATTACCAAAATATTGTCAACATCTATAAAGGTGCAAGCAAACCATGACTGCAGTTAAAATTCAATATTTTGTGAACAACTGGTTTAAAGAAAGTGGATTTTTGACATTCATATGTTGTACAAAACCCATATATTACTGCCGCTTCCATTACTCTCGGCAGATGTCACGTTGGTGGAACCGCATATGGCAAGATACTGTTCGTTTGAAAAGTAACGCTACCGCGAAGTAGTACAGTCAACACGGTTTGAATTCAGTTCTAATAACAATGGTCACTCATTTGTTAAACATGATCCACTTGTGATACCGAATTCGCGATCGGTTATTGAATAATGTTGAACTGGCCAATCGAATGTGCACAACAGCCATACAACCTATTCCGTATTTACAATTCACACAATAATGGTGACTAACCGGTAATGAATCATGTGACGAAAGTGAAGCGACTGCAACTGCCAACACCATAAATGGATGCCATTACCCATTCCCATAATCGAACGACAGCCACCAGTCTCCACTATGTTTCACCTGCTACGCAGAAGTTACGAAAAGAACCTCTTTGCATGGCACTGTTTTACAAAGTCTATGGTTATTATCCATTGGTTAAGTTAGATATCACAACAATTCCAATTGCCGTGTAACGTGTTGGTATGTGGAGCGCATGTATTGGAACTTGGCGGCATGCTTTTAGGCTTTGGTGGTGACACTATTTTGCTCGAAGAGTCTTAACTGAGTGGAATACTTGCAGTGCTGACTGAAAGTTTAGCGTTGCACGGGATCTGGCTGTTCCTACTATTATCGTCTTACCTTGAGAAGGGGGCAGTGTATTATGTAATTTCATTTGATTCGCCACTCACACTTGTCATTTTCAGTTTCACATGTCAACCATTCACTCTGGGACCAATTTGACTTTAATCGCAACTGTTGGTGTTCATCAATATTGCTTCTACGTGCGGGAGCAGCGTTGAAACAGGGAGTGGGGCGGTGGAAATGCAACAGTGAAAAAAGCAAAACTTCCGTTTAGTGTCTGCCGCGTGAAAAGGGTTACTTTGCAAGTAGCGCACTGCAAAAGAGAACGAATCCTAAGGAAATACGAATTAAACATTATTAAATAATCCACATCATTATCGTGACTAGTATTGCAATGGTAAGAGTTGCCTAATTATTGATTCTGGCCGTGCGGAGGTGAATTCATTTCAGTATTTTATGTTTTACATTTACACACTGCGTATTCGGAGATTTGTTCAGCGGTCTGTGTGCAAAAATCTACATCTGATTCGCACAGTTATTTTTAGCCTACAGATCCCCGATTCTGTTATTTCGTCTGTCCGTCCCCACATGTCCTAAGTATTTTGTTTCAGGGTAAAATAAGCTTGTGTTCATGATGGTGAGGCGATACAATGGCACCAGACTAGCATCAGATATGTCATTGCTCATTCTCACTCAGTCAACCCTTGGTCGGTCATTTCTCTGTTTCTAAAATACGAGTAAGACCAAATGCATTTTTTATAACCCAATCGAAATGACTGAAAATAACAACTTACAAGATAGTAATTAAAACAACAACAATGTGAAAAACAGAATCACCATTGAGTTCAGGATTTAACCCTCAAACAGATTTGTTTTTCACTAGATTTTCTTACCTTTTTCCTAGTATGGTAGTAGCAATTAAGAATACCATATTGACTAAAGTTTAAACAACACATAAAACCAAATAATTCGAAATGATTGATTCAAAATTTACCAAATGCATATTTATTATGAAAAATTATAAACCACAACCTACATCTTTGTAAAAATTGAGCACAGCGCGAAACATAGCATCTTTTACTGTAAAAATTAAGGTTAATTTTGAGGAGTGTAACTACAATGCAACACAGCTCATAAGTATTTGAAAGCACAAATGTCGAAGAAATTATATAGATATATATACACAGATCGAAGTTGTGTTCTTCTCATTCCTCGTGAATTGAGATGAGTGGGAGCACATCGTGTCTTTTGACGACCATTTTGTGTTCTTACACACCAGTTGCTAGTTTTCTCCCCGCTTGACTGATTTAGTGCTTGTTGCAGTCCTTGCAGTTGATCGGGTAGACCACATTTGTTCCAATTTTGTCTTGTCTTTGCTTTGTGGTTTTTGATAAGATTCTCTACCAAAACAAAAGTTATTACTGTTTTTCATAAAACTATCATATATATATAAATGAGTATTAATCGCCTCCCTTTACATAAAATATTTTAAATTCAGACTGTAACTTACGAACTGCTACAAACATTATCGGGACACTTAAAGTTACAGAAATTTAAATGGTGATGAAAGCGAACTACGAACATTGCAGTGAAAGGTAAAATTCGAAGTAACTGCGTTCCAGATATAACTAACCCTAGGAGTATGACATTGAAAATTCAAATTGATTTCAGAATTCAGAATGATGTGGCACGAGTTTGATTAAAACTTGCTTATAGTGACATTATATATATGCCGTTTACGTTTGATAATGAGCCCTAGTTTGGATCAAAGCGCTACAACTAAAATTTCACAACTCCGTTTACGCCTCCATTCCTTCTTGAGATATATATATATATATATCCATATCCTCAATTTATTGCATTTTTTATTTCCTCTGTCACATTCGTTTACGGAAATGATACTTCCATTACTGACATTTATCCAAATCAAGGAAGTTCTAAGGCGACCGATAGGAAAGATCCAGAAAAGTCAATGTTGGTCAATTGCAATGGAAGCCTATTTCACATGCGACCTCTATTCAAACGGACAATTAATACGCTTATGTGGAAACAGAAAATGTTTCTTTTTAAACGAATCTAAATTTTGTATCATTGGACTTAGTACAAACAGAACGAGAAATGCTTGAACATTTTAACTGCACTACGGCATTCTCTTTAATAAAATGTATACATATGTTTATAGTTTGGAGGTCCATCTTATCTTACCGGCAATTCTTTATCCTCAAGATTTAATTTAGCTGACCGCCATTTTCCACGAGTGGTAAACATTATACTCGTCATTCCAATGTTCTTTTTGTCAGTGAAGAATTTCATTCGAGTCTGTATTTTTAGTTTTTTACATCTTTGTCACGATCAAATAAAATATAGGAGCTACTACTACATCACGGGGACAGTTCGTAAAGGTAAAAGTGACGGTAGACTAATCATAATAAATATTTAACAAAGTGGATTCTCAATCGGACTGGGAGTTTACATAGTAACTTTCTCCAAAACCACTGCATCATCAGTTCAGGTTAACCTAAAATAGCATTTCTGCCATTAAAAGTAGAGACATGGATACCTGTGAACGATGGAACACTGATGTGTTAACTATGTGATTCTTTCCCGGTAAAATGTTTGCTCAGTCTAACATTCCAGTTTGAATAATCTTTACACGTGATCAAGAGCTTCGATCCAGGTGCGTTTGGTGATCGAACGTCAATCCACCACAGTGCTTATAATATAATTATGTCATGTACCACCGACAATAGCTACTTGTCTCCTCAATAACCCCTATGTTGTAAATAGTCAAAACACGTTGGTATGGTATGAAAGACAAATAAATAAACTGTGGCTTCTTTGTTAGAAGACAATTAGACAGTCTTTCATATAAAGCATTGATTTATGTGTTCAATAAAATGATTATCGGGTTTATCACCACCACCATTAGAAACAGCAACAGCAGCCGAACCATCACTCGAGTCATCATTTCCATTATAATTATCATTCTGCTGATGACTGTCATTGCCATTCACTCAACCACCGGCAGTAATATTTGAGAAATCTGAATCATCATAATGGTTCGGTCTGAGTCATACATTAATCCGGTGAGTGCTTGTTCAGGCCAATCGGTTATTTGCCAGAGAACACCATCCATCCATTTGAATGACGATGCGAATAATTCCCTTTCTCTGCAGACAGCCGGAAATTGAACGTCTTTTTCATTTAGCGTTGATGAAAACGTAAGATGATGGAATTCTTAGTTCACGTAAAGTTTTACCAAAGCATGTCTGTGAAATTTATACACTAAACATTCAAATAATATTATGGCAACTTCAACGAACAATACCACTTTACAAAGACGAGGAAAATTCGATCAGGTTTTCGACTCTATTGGGAACAGATGGTAAACAGACCGAATAACATTTTCATATTAGAGTAGCAAGCTTGGATTAGCCCATTCGACTGTTAGGAGGCACCAGCCACCAGTCACTTTTTTATCACCAGATTTAGTATCCTAAAAGACTACAATATGCCAACAGCTATTTAAAATAAATGATTTCTGCAGGGGTGTTCAGAGGAACCTCAGCCCAACGTCGACCAACTCTAAATATTCAGTTTCACAAGCTCTGGGAATAGCAAAAGCCGGTGAATTTATTTCTACTAACCGATGGTTAGCCTTCATTCGAGCCACTACCCGGTACACTTTAGATCCGAATTGCCAGTACAGGTGTACAACCGACGATTCTATCCAAGTCTGAGAGAGAGATTTTTTAATTAAATATATTCATTCTTGGTTATTGTAGTACAAAGTTTCGCATATAATGGCAAAACATGCTGCACTTTGTAACCAAACGGACACATAATCTGTGAAACCTGTACAGAGAATGTAAGAAAAAAGTAATTGATTCACAAGGTGAATTTTTAAGCATTGTCCAAAACGTTGGTTCTCTCAATTAGTCACAACTGAAGACAGTTTTGGTTCGTCTCCATGTCATTTATATCAATCAGGATCTAATCAAAACCGGAGCATGAAAAGGATTATACGGGTGAGAAAAACTATGTACGCACACACTGCTTAAGTGAATTGTTGAGGACAATTGAGCTAGAATGGTTGAACAATCGCCTGCGGAGAGAGAGAGAAAACAATAATCATACATGCTTCAGCAACCTGTCAAATGGTTTACGCTCATAGATCATTCACAGTTAAAAGAAATATTATAGTCTGTGCAACACTGAGTGTGTGTTTATCTATGCTGTGGATCTGGAATAAAAGCACACATGACTCTCCCTCTCACACAAAAGCCCCACATACAAATACATTTGGAGAGGAGTGTTCTACCTCAAGTTGTGATATCGCTCAGCGCACAAGTCCTCAGCTGTACCCCTACGAACGCAACCCGAGGGCAGGAGGCACATGTGCAATGGGCGGCAAGCGTTCCATACTTAGTATTACTTATCATCGATTAACGGGAGCAGTAGATGCGCGATTATGCGAAGACCGATGAGAGCAATTAATTAGATGTCATGGTGAGTATAAGTTGACCGCGAGACATGCCAGGACAGTCAGTCACAGGTTATTGAATACAGTCAGATTGGCTCAGGAAAATGACCAACCTTTTGTTGTAGTATCCTTTTGTAGTATCCACAAACATGGAGCGCGGGTTAGGTTCAGAAGCGTCCAACATCAACGACCGCGATATGCAATATTTCAATCGGATTTGAAACGACGTACACCCCGAATTGTGAGTGTATACCAATGTAGTTTCTTCGGGTAACATATAATTTATTACAGTGACCAAGTGAATTAGGAAAGCAACAAGCTGATCTTCCTTATTATATTTGGTTGTGAATTTAGTATGTGCTCTGTTTTTACCATGGGAACAAATCCCTAAGCCAACCAAACCGAAATGCTAATGTGGCGAGCCCAGGGTTATTGTTTTAAAACCACCATTCACTAAAAGTTCAAATAGGCTTTTATCCCCGTCGGTAAGCGATAGCAATTTTACAACAATATTCACGAAGGCGTAAAAGAGCATGCGTTCAGCTTGTAAAGGAAAAGATTGGTGAAGGTCAACAAAAAAGCACTTCTATAATAGCTAATAAATGAAGAAGATATCATCGTTTTATCTGCATCATGTTACCCCAAGATATAAATATCAATGGTAAACGACAATATTTGCTTACAGCGTTTACACAGGCTACCGAAGACTGTTTTGGAATGTGATACTTAGATCATGAACAGTCTGAAATCAGGAAACGAAGTAAAGCGAACTGTTGGTGGAAGGTCAGGAAAGCTATTCCAGTGTTACAACAAGCGAAACTAAACGTTTTACCAAAAAAGTTCTATTTCGTGGACGTTTGTGAGCAAGCGATTGAGTGATTCAGTTAGGATTTATTGTTCTCTGATCGATGACGGACAGTTTGTTGTGGAATTTTGTTTCTTTTGATCGCTTTTTCATGAAGATAGTAAGATAACTTAGACACAAATGGAATACAGCAGAAGTGGGAAAGTATACTCCGTCTCCGACAACTCTTCAGTTGTTTACTACCAGTTCGGGTGAGCTGTTTTCCAGAACGTCATGATTGATGGCTGAAGGAGGATTCAAATACATCATTCATCACGTTAAAGCAAGGTTCACAAACGGAGCTAGTTTTAACCAGGAAAGTGAGTCTGATTTAAGTATTTGTGTTTGAAACGTGAGTGAATCATCATCGGCTTGCAATAACGTCATTATCATCTATTTGTTTTACACAGATGTCTTTTTACGTCCATAAATGAAATTTACTTATGTCCACTTTACATGAAAATATGTCGTACCAAAAGAGTTTCGAACCGGGGTGCAGTCCACCCGCTTGGTTAGGAGTGTCGTCCTGTTCCATTATCAGTGCATAGTGTGTTACCTGGTCTATAAGAGCATTTACTTGCCCCCGTCTAGACTAATTTAATCTGAATGGTAATATTATTCTATGCTGAAATCAAAGTGGCTCAACGGAGCAATATAAATTAAACTATTTTGCGCACATCAGTCGCATATCCATTAACCCATCAGGGCTAATTCGATTTCAATTGACTGGATACGAAATCCTAGCTTTGGTGAAAAACGATGGTTTATTGGTTGCCAAGTAATCCAAGTTAGAGCTACCGCGGGTCGAGAACCAACTCAAACTACGTAGACTAATTGAAAATAGGGAACAAATGAAAATCGTTATTCAAATCTCTCATAACAATATCTAAGTTACGATTTAGAAACGGTCGCAGAAAATGCACATCAGTAGCAAAATATAAGTTGATCTCAGAAAGAGAAAGTTAAGACAAAAAACAAACACCGGTGGTTATGAGACCAATAAAACGAAAAATGCAACTAATATCAAGGGAAGGATATGCGAAGAAAATTTCTTTCCTGCCAGTCCAGTTAGAATTTAGACAAAGGACGATTTCGGCATTCTGTTCTCGTTTGCTTTAAATGGTCGTCTCCTCGGATGAGGCACCTGATATGCTCCATAACCAGGACTCTTGAAACCATAATAGAAGAAGAAAGCAAAATAGGCAATGCTTGAGTAAGGAGTAGTTCAAGCTACCAACTAGTTTGTTTGCGTCAGCCAATTTACATGTTTTTATTCCATCTCACTTGTCTACTTCTTCACTCATGATAACTTCTGTGACATTAAACAGCAGTCTCTGTGAATTCAGAAAATGGATGGTTAGTCTAACGTTGTTGAGCTGTATATCGAAGAATCCCTAAGTACGATTGACGAGCACAGATATCTTCACATAAACGACTAAAACTAGCAGAGCAATATTTTCGATGCAGCCGTCGCAAAGTTGGTAAAATACAAAGTATTTGGCTATCAACATGCTTTACATTACAATATCTACAAAACTGAAATACTCACTTAATAACATTATAATAAAGTACTTGTAAAACGGCTAATCGAACGAACTACAGAGAGTAGCAAATAGATTGGGAGACGGAGTGGTGAAAATGGCCTATCGCCTGCAGTATTCTCCATTAAATAGCATGTTCCTGGTAAACGGCTATATATATAGATATACATAAATTACGTTGAACGCAGGTATTCTTAGTGGTTTATCTCTTTTCACTCAGTGCACACTATATAAATGAATAAATGAAATGCTGTGGTCAAGGAGTAATTCAGCATGTGGTGGAACCTGATCTACTGAGCTAGTTTTCCAATGAATTTCGTTTTACCTGTCAATAGAAGTAAATGTCCATCCGGCATATTGAGTTGGAAGGGAAATAAATACTGAGTGCCTTGTGGTTTTTGTCTCCTGCAAATAACAATATGAATACCGCAAAATTTGTTGCACTGACAGGGGAAGTTTTCGATAACTGTCATTCTCTAAATGCATTTGCAGAAGTCATATTTTTCATAGATGAAGGTAACTATATGATCTTGCTTGAGAGTGATGGCAGAAAACGGTTAGATCTCCTTAAATAAAAAAATTTCACATTTGAGCAATTTCTGAAGGGGTCAATTCTAAGGTCGCAATCATTCAATTACCGCTCAGCAGTTGGTATTTGGATGTAATCGAAAACGTTTCCGTATTAGAAATTGGGATAAGTTATCTGCCTCGACAGTGGTGTTCAGTAGTTAGAATGTGACTTGTATTAGAGGAAACTGGCAAATTCTGTTGGACAGTCAACTTGGTGGACTCCATCCAAAGTCACTGACCCCAGTGCTCACAAATTAAGAAAGGCAAATGAAACATGGACGAGATGAAAGTAAAACACCTGTATCAAGTCTATAGGTCATTTCGATAAATAAATTATATTTGTGTTTCTTACTATTGCATTGTACTTTTACAACTGATGCATCAGATACCGTCGCTGAGATCGATTAATTGTTCATTATGATGGAATCAGAATAATAGAAGCAGACGTAAGTGATTATTCTCACAGATATTCTGTCTGATGTGGGACAATAGCATATTTAATCCGGTGAATGAGGTTCGAAACACTAACCCTTGAGAGGAACAAACCTGATGAAAGTCAGAATGCTGCACGAGTTTGGTTAATATATATCTATACCGTCTAAAGAGCAATCTGCGGCAATTATCCCAAAATCTTAGAGCATCCGAGCATAGCGGCACATGAAAGTCATACTCAAAATCTGCAAAAAACGATAATATTATGAATTTCGATAATAATCTTTACTTCCATCAAACATAAGATTTTGGAAGAAGAATGAATCAACATCAGAAAGCATATGCGGTTCATCGGGAAACATATAAAGAAAATTTTGATAACCCAAAAACTTCAGAATATTTGATTGGCAAAAAAATATCATCCTACAAAACAAGGTTCAAAATAGTTCCAACATACACCTGGAGTTCACAAAAGCCATCACTAACGAAACGTATCGAGCATCAGGTTGACAGAGGACCCATTTTCATTCATTTTCAAACAAAATGGACGCCAGAAAACAAAACATACGATCATATATCATTTCGATTTGAACTGACTATTCTTCGAACTTCACTATACACTCGGAAGCACTAGAATCGAGTTTTGCTTATCAGTGGTGCATATCCACCGTCCCATCCGGGCTTTGAACTACGGACTCATCGCTTGGAAGGCGTGTTTCTATTAACACTGTGCCAATCAGCTTATATGAAGGCTGAATCGCATTGACCATTCTTGATTCTTCAAGTATCGTCCTCAGTGATAGTCAGTCAGTCTGTTGACCTGTTTCGTAATTCTCCCACTAAATCCGGACTTCCATGCAGATTACCGGCTAACTAACCACAGTCCTACTGCACTCGATTGGTAATTCGCATTTACCTCGAAGATAGGCTCTAATATAGGCGAAACTAAGCGATGGTGGCCCGGTGGTAATGTCACCAAATTATCACTCCGAAGATGTATGTTCGAACCCCACGACCACCGCCTGAATTTCCCCTTTGTGTGTTGAATGGCAGCCCTCTGATTGGTCGCTTCCCCCTTCCTGAAAAATTGATGTAGCTTTGTATATGCAATAAAAAGAAGTAAAATGAAAAAGAGAAAGAAACGAACTAGAGTCTAATGCCTCCGAGTGTATGGTCGACTTGATTAACTGAGGATCGAGCGTGAAGGTAAAGTCCTTGGGATAGTCAGTTCAAACCAACATCAATTATTGCACACAACTACTCAGAAGAAACTGAGTGAAGTGGAAATTGAACATTTTCTTCTGCAGTGAAGTTTATTCCCTGCCCACCCCGATTTCCAGTTCCAAAGAACAGTTTCCTCTTTAGAATTACGGGGTATCAATCCTTTGGCTTTCACTCATTAACTGCTCACTTGATGTCACCAAAACCATTTTATTCCAACGGTACCTGAGCAGATGATATTACCTACAGCTTCACTGACAGGGATCAATTCCTTGAATGGAGAGTTTTTCTTCCAATTGTGCTGTATTCTCAAAATCGTAAATCGTAAAAATAAATATGCTGTCTACTGGTTTATTTGACAATCAGTACATAATAAAACAATGACAACAGGCAAGTGAACATGGTCAAATAGAACAACCAGGAGTGATTGAAACGCATATTTACGAGTCGATTTAGATTCATCCCAGCACTTGAATGGTGGAAACAATCGTGCATGAAGAATAATTATCCGGAGTAAATATTTAGGAAGATCTAAAGAATAAAACCTGCACATGAATTCGAACGTTGCAGGCAGACGGTTTGGCCTAGCAAGCCGTGCATTACCGAGCATTGTACAACTTGAATAAACAAGATCTAAACCGAATGCACTTCTCTCTTCGCTGCCATCTACCAGATAGATCAGTGGTATGTGTGCGTGTGTGGTCCAGATGTTCAGCGGCATCAGACTGATATCCTTCCAGCAAGTGGAAAGGAAATCATCATCTGGCCACAAACAAGTTGGGTCTCAGATTCAATCACAGAACCGAACTATTTACCAAAGAAAATCAGACTCTCAGTACACAGTAAAGCAAACGACATAGGAAAAGCATTTTTCTACAGTCAGAATGAAAATGGTTGAATCAAACCGTTTTGCTATCCCGAATCGGCTTTACCATCATGAGGGTTCCGTCAGAATAGTACTTACAGCAAGTGCCAGGACAGAAACGGCGTTCTGTTTTTAGGTGTCATAGGGGCAGAGCTGCCATGTACCACCAGGTACCACTCATGGGGACTAGCATGACTTTTTGGGAATAGCAGTTAACAAACATATCCGTTGCTACATCAGCAGCCAGGAGGCAGCACATTTTATGGAACAGGTGGTGAGAGGAAATATACACTTAGGAGAAGAGTTTTAGAAAGATGATTTAGTTGTAATAACTAGTATGCATGGTGTTTTGAGTAGGTGTATATGTGGAAATTATATTAAGTAGGATAATTGTGTTTTAGAAACGGGGATTACGTAACTGGAATGTAGGTGGATGGCCACGGTAAGACAAGTGTTTGTAAAATCTGTACCTGGGCTTATAACTGCAGAAAGGAGTTGTCGAGACGGATGGAAATCGTCTCAGCTATTGAAAAAAATCCGGAACATAACCCATACCCAAAACTGGGGGTTTTCATTTCCGTATTTTCCCGAGAGATGTTCGATTTCTCATATCTCTTCTCAATAACAGAAACGCAACCGTTTTGTATTCAGTGAATAAAACAGAATAAAAATCTCCAACGAATAGGAACATCAATCAAATGTGGAGAGCCCCTTTGTTACTAAATACTTACCACTTCTAAATGATCCATGAAAAAAGAAAGAGCATTCATAGTGTGCACCTGTACACGTGTGATTTGGTTTTCTCATGTACCAATGTCAGAATCAGATAAATATCCTGTTGAAGACAGGGACCCATAAGTGTAGCTTCTGTTCCAATCGTTTAACTACTGAGCGCTATACTAAAAGAATCTGTTCCAATTCAGACCACGTTGGTAGCAAGCATTGCTTAAATGAAGCATATCCTGTCACGCAGATCGTTGACGGACATTTAAACCGCTGTGAAGGTCACCCTTGGAGATCTCACCTCGTGTCCCCGATTATTATAAAGGCTTCGTAATATCAACGCCTTGTTGTCTGGATCATTCACATGTTGAAGCTGTTGAAGTTGCCAAGCGGTTTTGTGTCTACTAACGCTATATGGCAGAAATAATTTGACTACAAAACCGGAGTGTCACAGCTAAATCTATAGTCTTGCTGATTGTAACATTCAGGCAGGTGCCGTTCGTTTGATGGTGTTTTGCACAGCGATGGCAATATAATGTTTATTCGTTCTCCGTAGTCTATATGAGAATTCAAAACAAGCTATGTATTCATCTCCTGCGAAAAACAACTTAATTCGCAATCTACGAGGAAGTCACGGCAACCATATCGAGTCCAATTATGACAAAAAGGTAGAAAACGTAACTGCAGCTATGTTATTGGTCCGAATTGCAAAAACGATGCAAGTGAAATGATCTGATGATCTGAAGGAATCCAAAACCCAAGGCGTAGGCGAATGCACGTTTTCCGTGTTTCCGTTGTGAAGCCATAAAGATAATAGTTATCTAAATGTGGTTGTACTGACTGGAGACCGTAGTTCCGGACAACGTGTACACGCCTACGCTTTATGCCCTAATTGACATGATGAGCTTATTTTGGGAGGATGCATAAGTGAGTGTCGATAAATAGAACATTTAAAATAAAGCATTCACTTCCCACACCCAGTTGGTTTACTGCGTTTGAAAAACACGGTTCACATGTTTTGTTTTCAGCCATTATTTTCTCCGAAATAGGTCATTTTGATTCAAATGTAATGTTTTGAGCAATCCATTGGTGAGATGCTTGGTTTTGATTTAACCAAACGCTTTCATTGTGAGAAAACCTTGACATTCCGGTGAGGTCTGTGTTCAAATGGGTTGAACGTTGAAAAGTGCGTGTCGCACGAGTTTGCGTCAGCGTTGTGGATAAGACTTTATCTGTTGACCGAGAATGTGTGAATTCCTTTAGATTTCCCGCGTTTGATGAACAATTCCACACCACTCTGCCCAAACTTTGTATGATATACAGTTACTTCATGTACATGTGATCACTGCTTGGACTAATCATTATAACAGCTAAATGTGGTTATCAGAATATTAGGGTTTTCAAGCAGGGAAAAGCGTGACATTGCTCCTCATTTTGTAAACAAAAATCAGTTCTTTGCTTCTGTGGAGTAAGCTGGGAAATAAGGAATAGTCCAATGTGAACATTCAAGTATTCTCCGGAACAACAGCACTCATTAGAGGAGAATAATCATAAGAAATATTGATAGGAACCACAACAAACTTTTATCCTTCTCGCTCTTTCGAGAAATAAATAATTGATATAATTCTGGTGGCGGTCGATGTCAAAGTTTATGGCAATAACTTATGAGCTTCTTAACCTACTTACATACTGATTGATTGATTAGAACTGCCCATCCTTCAGACTTCCCCTTCACGCACATTCCTCAGGTCTTTCGGTCAACCGTACACTCGAAAGCACTAGACTCGAGTTTTGTTCTTATTAGAGCTCATCAGTAGTGCATATCCATCGTCCCGTCCGGGATGTGAAATCCGAACCCATCGTATGGAAAGCGTGTAGGTTACCACTGTGCCAACCAGCTCATGCCGTGGCTGAACTAAACTGCCAATTCATGTTTGTTTAAGTGTCGTGTTTGGAGATAGTCTCCCAATTCAATTTGGCCCAATAGCACCTACGGGATACACAGTTGATTATATGTTAACTCCAATCAAAAACCTATCACTAAATCAGGTCTTCGATGCAGGTTACAGGCTAACCGGTGATAAACCTACTGGGCTGGGTTGATAATTCACATTTAGCTCAATTAATGTGAGTAAAAATTGATATTGCTTGACTGATTAGAACTGACCATCTTCAGACTTCATCTTCACACACATTCCTCAGCTCTTCCAGTCAACCATAAATTCAGGACGGTGGATATTTACAACAGATGAGCTCTAGTAAGCGCATAACATGAGTCTAGTGCTTTCCAGTGTATGGTTGACTGGAAGATCTGGTGAACGTGCGTGAATGTGAAGCCTAGAAGATGGTCAGTTCTTTTAAATCAATTGAAATTTACATAGTTGAAACGTTTCTCTGCGAAACAATGCGTTTCAACTATGAGATAACACATAAATTAGTCCTCAACTTATTTGTTCCTAGATGTGCAGCAATGTCAGATGATCCAGGGTTTCCTCGAGTTTCCTTTTCAAAGATTCACCATTTCGTGTCCAAGTGATGTTCCAAGTGCTGCAGACTTTGACTGCAAAACATTGACGCCGACATTACAGGTGGCACATTTGGATCAGTTATTTGAAGCGATACCCCCTAAGGTGTATGTTGTGTTACAACGTGAGCATCGGTGTAAACTGTTTTGTTCCTGTTATGGGTAAGAATTTGAAATTACAAACCGAACATTCAGGGTTCGAGTTCTGACAGGGGCGCAAAGAGTATGAACATAACAATTCATTTTTGGGAAGTCATTGTGATACGCTTTAGAATGAAGCACTTTATATCAAAAATGAAACAGAAAACGACAATTATCGTCGTAATTGTTCGACCAACTTGCTTGCCTAACAACAGTGGTCGTGGCGATCAACTCCTACCACTGCTTCTTCGGTCATTATTCGAGGACGAATTTTCGTTTGCTAAGCAACCGCGTACCCCATGCACAAGGCAGCACAGCTCGGTCAAGTCGATGGTTTGATACCTCTCAATTAAGTCTAAAAACTTGTCATGTGTGACTGACTTATTTTTCACAGTATTCAGCCACTCATTTGGTGTTGCATGTGAATTTAACTGAAAGAGCACTTTGCAGTAAGACAAACTCGTTGCTCCAAAGAAACAAGTGAATGGATACACCGGAGGAAGTGGCAGAATCATAAATCGTTTCTGTTGCTTTCAAGCACAATTGGCTCTATGAATCGTGTTGGTAATTTTCTTTGTGTTACTTCTGAAACAGAATCATCCAAAAAGTGTAGTGATCTATACAGTGTCCTTTTCCTTAGCTATCACTCTCATTTGGCTTGCTCCACTGTGGGGTGTTTCTCGCCAACGGTAAGACGGAATTCGTGATGTTTCTGGGGAGTGTGGTACACAAGATGTTCAATATGGTATTCGGCAATTTTATTTTGAGGGCACTTATCCTGTGTTCTCATCGCCTAATGAAGGCCACAGGGTGACCGTATGTTGCACGTGGCCCATTAGGAGCTCATTTACCATTCTACTAATGTGAACTCAGTCCAACAATTCAAGCAATCTTGAGGGTTTAAAACATTCTCCATAAGGCTTAGGCAGAATATTCTCTACGCCTACTCAGAAGTAGCCGTGATTCATCTTACCGAAGATATAGGCCTACACTGCCATCTATCCAAACGAGTTAGGTACTTGATCAATTAATATGACAATCTAAAATCCTGCCAACCCGTTAATTCCGGATAGCAACTGCCTACGGAAGTAGCTTAATGAAACTTGATACATTCACCGCAGTTCATTTCACCATGTCTGGTTGTTACTGAGTGGAATACCATTTTATTTTGAACAACTCAAAATATCA
This sequence comes from Echinostoma caproni, assembly GCA_900618425.1. NCBI lineage: Eukaryota > Metazoa > Platyhelminthes > Trematoda > Plagiorchiida > Echinostomatidae > Echinostoma > Echinostoma caproni. The sequence continues at coordinate 5,161 of UZAN01048178.1, read as the reverse complement.
AAGATAATTTTTTTAATTTTTTCCTTTTTCTACTCATTGGATATGAAACGTTTAGCCGACTTTCTGGAAGGGGTCCGGCGTCACACGTAGGCTGCCCCGGAAAAATACAGAAATGTCTATAACGAGCAGCAGTGGAGCGGTTCGAACCCGGTCACAATTTGGTGACCGTGACTACCTGGTCACCACCTCCCCATTACACTGATCTCTGTAAAGTTCCTCTTTTGAGCACAGTGAATGCTCTTATTTAAATCCTTTAGTCTACTGCTCAGGCAAGTGTCGAGGCAGGCTAATTTCGGTGTTTTATTTTTTAAATTATAATTAGCGGAGTAAAATGTTTCGCAACCGTCTGGCCGTATCAATAGTTTCATCAAATACACAAAATGTATCATCGACCGATGGATTGTGTGTACAGCACAAAGTATTCTTACTCACTAAAATTTGTTACTTTAAAGGCTCAGCCATCAACAACCGGATGAATTGCAATTCCGATGATCATCTCAAAGCTTTCACGAACCTGATTCGAGTTACCATGAACTTCATGGATAGGCAATGAATAACAGTAATTCCAGGGAAGTTGAGAAAACTAGCAAAAAATATGTTAGATATCCAACTTGACGTGGAATCACCGGTAAATACCCACACAATACCGAATCGCTGATTCCTTAAATGCCTGTCATCCGCGTGTCTTCATTGTTCAGATCCTGTTTTCATGATAAAAACGGATTGCTTTGATGAACTTTCAATTAAATTTAAAATGACAATATTGCAAGATTTGACTTGATTTCAAACTGGACATTCGTCGTGTATACAGCAAATGAAACGTAAAATGAAAATCTAGGAAGCACTTGACATTTGTTGCAACTTGGTAGGGTCTCATCACCAATGCCAATCCATCGACCCAACTGGGGTTCGAATCCGGGACATCATACGCAGAACCTAAGCGTGCTACCTGCTCGGCCACTAGGCAGCTGATCAGACCGTTTTTCATTTTTCTTTTACATGATATAGCACAACCCATTTATTCGAGCTTACTGTAGGAGTCTCAACTCTCTTATCTCAGCGCTAGCCTCCGGGTTTGTGACTCGGTTGGTAACTTTCACAATCACATTATATGAGAGTAATAGAAGATTTGATTTACTTTTAAACTCGAAATTCGTCGTGTATATGGAAACTGAAGCGTGGGTAGCATGCTTGCTTTCTGCGAATGGGGTCCCGGGTTCAATCCTCACTTGGATCGATGAATTCGCACTGCTGATGAGACCCAACCAGGTCGCAACAACTGTACAGTGCTTCCTAGCTTTTTAGTTTGTCTCATTTGCTGTATACATGACGGATTTCCCGTTCTTAAATTTGAAATGATTCGCAACTTCAGAAATGTGTGGGTTGTAACTCATCGACGTAAAACCTGAATCCTCCCGATTTCTTGAAGTGTATTGAGACCATTTGAAAAATCATTGAATGATGAACACTTTCTGTGGGAATATTTTTACGTCAAACCATTAAGACCAAGATTACTTCTGCAGAGGTTTCATAACCGAAAAGAAAGCCACACAGATCGCCGTTCGCATATTTCCTCGTCATTCTGTCGATTGCTCCATAATCGGTCCAACACAGTACCGAGCTTAATATAAAAACGAAAACGATTCGAGTGGGCGGAAAACAATTCCTCCACCTTTAAACAACCGTCAATGTAGCATGTGTGGTTTTTGTCCTAAAATTGTAAGAGAGGATACTTTGAAACTGCAAGGTTAAGGAATAACCAGAATGCCAGTTACTTACTGCCTAGTATAATGGAGTTTCCTCAATTCTTTGTTAATTGCTTACACCTTTTTAAAAAATACGCACCTTCAGACTTCATATTTGCTCCGTGATAAGTATGCAACCGTACGGACTGTTATTATTAGGAATGGTGTTACATTTCTGATTGTGTGCTTACTGTGTAGAAATAACATGCATTGAATATGGATAGAGAAGTCACTACACAGGTTTGCACGATGTATCCTGGATCATTTCGCTCCATCTGTAAACGTGCATACTGCAGTTTATGGGGTCGTTAGCATATGTTCAGAAATAAAAGAGCGATGGGCGGAGAAAGATAATTGGATACTCGGAACTGAGGTAGTGATAAGTTATATATCACCGAATGATATGCTAAAAAATTTCCTACATTAAGAGAACAAGAAAAGGGTTTTCTTTGTGCACGGACTACTGCAATCACATTTTCACAAATCCTTAACCTATATAATTGGTCAACAATGGTTAATATTTCATTTATGCAACTGTGCCTGATTTTCGAGGCTTTTAGTGCGAATTTTGGCAATTGGTAGTCTGTGCGAAGACCCACGCAATACTGCTCCAAGCTAAGTTGCTGTAAATTACTCATCCGTGCCTTATTGATTTAGTATTGAAGGGCACCGAGAAAGCTCGTTTGTTCCTCATAAATATGGAGTCTCCATTCTTATTCCGTGAACCGTTCTCTCTGTCAGTGTGATGAGCCATTTTCAAACGGATTTATTTCCTCAGAAAGATTACCAAATCTCATCTTTTTGGCTTTTGGAAGTTGGTGGTTAGTCAATGGAAAACCCATCGTCTACGTGTGTGTACGTTTAAACCGTATTGCGGACGCCGTTCCTCCATACGTACTGATGTGCAGTGTTTGGATAAGCAAAGTGAATAGCCGAACCAAAACCAGCTTTCAACAACCAAGTTACTAATTCTCAGCAGTTCATAAAACTTGCAGTCGGAAGAAAAGCAGAAAAAAAATGCTCAGAAACGCAGTGGAACAAAAAGGTGGCCAAACACAAAAGTATATCCATCGCACGTTTCCGCGCGGCTAACCAAAAACGGAGTAATGCAAGGGGTTTTACTTTTTCTACAAGTGGTGGTACAAGCTGGCAGAACGCTGAAATTTGAATGGTGCACTATTTGTAGGATAAAAGTCTCACTTGTTCCATATGAAAACAAGCATTTTCATTACAGAGCGCATGCACGAAACATTCTTTTATCAATGGTTAGAACAAATAGTTACGAAATTGCACGATGTAATTTCTACAATCATTTCGCTGCACTTCAAAAGATACCTATTGCAAAAAATGGGATTTATGTATCAGGTTGCCCAGAGTCAAAAAAAGGGAGAGGAAAGCTTTTTACATTTTTTTGGTTGGAGATAACACACAATAATGTTATGTTTGTTGATTCAGAGTGCAACTGCAGCGATTGACTATAGTCTCCTCTGCACGTTTTAGTAACCGGGACCCTCCGAGCAGACAGATAATTCCGAATGTGTTTTGGCCATCAACCAGATGGCGTGTTGTTGACACATGCTTCGTGACTGTTAATGCATGGATTTTGTGTTGGGCTGTGATTGCGTAATGTCAATCGTGCTGAAGCCGTACTTAGTCGGTTTCGGAGAACGCCCGACCTCTCAGTAAAGTAACTGTGACAAATTATTAATCGTAGGTGTTGAATGAAAATGCCTTCAACAAGACTCCTCTGATAGCACCACTGCATTTGAAGATGCCTTTTTGATGCACAGAGAACGAGGTAAAATCATTCTGCTTTATTCCGGTGGAAATAGGGCACTCACTGCTGTCAGTGGAAGGGATGCAAATAATCATGAGTTCAAAGATCCCATAGTTTTGCTGTGTGTTCTATAACAGCGCTTTCATTGGCCTCTTCTCTCTTCCTGAAAATCGTACCTTCGTTTATTTTAAAAAAAGGAGTAAAAGTGAAAAAGGAAAAAAGATCATTTTCATCACAAGGAGTACAGGAAGGTTTGGAAGATATAGCGATGAGGTAAGATTTGATAGAACAGTCTTTGGGAATGCTGTTATCATAGGCATAGAGAGAAACTGGTAAATAAAATATGAAAAGAAAAGCTATATGCAAGTTTGAAGAGGGTGCTGATATCGTTGACTGAATACTCTAAATCTGATTTAAGTTGGCCGTGCAAAGAATAAATGGATCCCAAAACGAATGAATAATGATAATAACAATACTAGTAATACTAGTAATTATAACAAATGACTCACAAACCAATCCACACCAGCCCGTCCTACAGAACCCAGATTGTATGTAAACAATCACCTCATTCCATAGTCCTTGCAACCATATTCATCTAATAATGCAACAAAAGGGCTACATGTTGAGGGTAAATAGTTTAGGCCAGTTACTGATAGAAATCGGGTGTGCGGACGCTCTTCTCCGAAGTTTCCATGTTTTGACGCAAGTTGATTACTGATTGCTGATAGTTGATTCAATTCGCCCGCCCCTCCCCTCCTCATGCGTTCTGCGGTGCACGTCCAGGTAAGGAAGTTGGGATGCACACTTTTGGTTTCAATAAGAGAAATCGGGCTTTATTGTCGTTTTAAATGAAATAGCCCCGTATTTGGGTTGTGGGAGCAGGCAGAAGACGATGAAAGTTGAATAAGTTTCCACCGGATGTCCAATCACTACCAACTGTGAAAAAATCGAAATTGAGATAGCCCCGTTTACCCTGCATTCAAAACACATGACCTGCTGTTCTTAGATGCGTCTAAATAACTGCTTTTTCTTTACACATATGTAAGTGATACCAAAATTATCTTTGAAGTTTTTGGTGAACATTGACGAGGTCAACGTTCGCAACCGATACTTGCCCTGGCATCAGATGACTAGTGAGCCAGCACGTAAAAGTGTTTTGGCTGCTTCATTTAAGTGATGACCCGATTCAACTGCTAAGGATTACGTATGACCGTATGACATCACCACGCATTTCGCGTTTATATAAATGTCATTGTAACTGTTTGAGAATGAAGCTACTAATGTGTATTTTATGCATCATGATTACAGCATTGAGATCATTTCATTATCATATAGATACTCAAAAGTGTGTGAAGGCTGAAGGAAGGGAATTGAGAATAGAAGTGAAAATGCTCTTATATTTAGGGTTGAATTGATTTGAAAACTGAATGAAAGCCTAGCATAAACTATTTTCATACAACCAGACAGATCAGGGAGATTTCGAGTAAGGATTTACTTATGTGAGCGCAGTTAGCCATATGTTGCGCTAATGACTGCGGACACATATGTTGACTTTTTCCATCTCGGCGGAAAATCACCAACCCATTCAGACGATCGATTCCTAAAGATAAGTTATGTAGTATTTTTCCTGGCTGTTTAC
>UZAN01048177.1:0-14962 GCA_900618425.1 Echinostoma caproni | reverse complement strand
CTATTTTCCTAGGGCCCGTATTCCTGATTGGATGGAAAAGGTTACGACTTACCAATAGCCGCAGCTTTCTCCATCTCTTTGCACTTTTCTACCCATCACCTCTCGTGGTCATTCCTCAGACTCTTGATGAGCTGGCGTTATGGGATTTGCGCGCTGTGTCGTATGTGCCATTCGGAAGATGGGTTCTGCGGGCGTCCAGTAGGGCAACCGAGGTTGGCGAAATCCATCGTTTGTGTTTTGAGCTTGAGGCAGGGTCCGACGTTGTTTTTATGTATATCTGCATAGTTTCCCTGATTTGCTTCCAGTGTTCATTGAGTCCTTCGGTTGGTGGTTGAACTGATAGGCGATCGGAGAGCTCCACTTCGAAGGTCGATTTGCATGAATCGCTGACACCGTATCGCGGGTATCCGTTGTCGATGTCTTTTTTGCGGTTGTTGTTTGCCAGGCGTAGGGAGAATTTGGTTCGTAGTCGTGTTCTGTATCCGCAGCTGTTGACCAGTAAGAGCGACAGTCTTGAATTGATCCCCTCCATCGATAATTGATGGCGATGTGGTCGATTTGGGTCCATCACGAGGAGACTGTAAATTGGTGTGGTGTGATGGCCTGCGTGCCTCAATCACCCTGCGAGCTATACAGGATGGCTCCTCAGCCGCAGATCCAATAATGCCTGAAAGGTCAACGGGTAGAGGCCAAACGAAGATCAGTCTCACAAGATCGGCTGCTTGGGCACCTCCTGGCTTCCTTTTCTATCCACACCCGCCCCTTGAGAGGTCACTCCAGTAAAAAAACACGATGAGGGGCAGTTTACCAGTCGAAACCCCCTCGCTAGATGGACGTAGGAGCGGGGTACCTGGGGCTTCCTCTCGACGGTGGGAGAAGTCTTCGCACTTCATTGGACAGCTACCGCCCGCCCAAGCTGGGCAGCCCCCAGCCAATAAGGTGCTGTCCTGTCCACGTTCCGCTTGTTTCATTGGGTGCACGAGGCTAAGGGCTGATCCCGAAAAGCGGACCGATAATCAACGCACCAGTGAACAACAAACTTAACCGAAATTTAAAGGCCTTGCGTGACAGGTCTCCAGAAGCTCCCACACGGGTGCTTCGTTCACGCTCCCGCGTTGGATTTACGCCTCACTGCCTAGTGGGTCAGACTTTTGAGTCGAAGGCTCCGGTTAGGTTTCCTAAAGAAAAACCCCTGCGTCGGTGTGGGCAACCGCGAAGTATGCCGTGTCCAAAAGTCTTAGGTACTCATTTGAAGAACCGTCTTTCTCAACTGTCTATTTCCCCTTTTCACTCTCGTACCCTGAGAGATGAATCCTGTTTGAGCCACCCATCGGATACCACTCAGTATTCAACTAATGAGGTGTTCGAACACCGCTGTCTACATAGCATTGCACGAGTTTGGTCGGGAAACCGGACGAACAATGCTGAGGTTAGGCGTAGAGTTTTAGGTAATCGCGGTCGTCCACTGGAACAGGTAGTCGACCTCCGTAGATTACGCTGGTTGGAACATGTGCTACGGATGTCACCAGATAGGTTGCCACGGCGAGCGATGCTTGGCGAGGCAGGTAGCGGTTGGAAAAAAATGAAGGGCGGTCAAGCTAAGACCTGGCACGGGTATATGAAAACCTTGACCAGGAGACTGGCTAACATAGGTCCCGTTAGGCTCCCTGGATGGGGACCCAGAGATCATGGTCACCGGTGATTAGAGACACTGAAAGATATGCCTGGGTGTCGTAAACAGTGGCGCTCATGCATCTATTCATTATTCTTGTAACTTCAGTCTATGAAAATGTACTACCTTTCGCTTAAATTTGCTCTCGACATTCTAATCATTATTCTGCTATTTTATCCAAATGGGCAACCAGAAGACAGCAACCAAAACCGGCGCACGAAAGTGCAGGGTTAATGGCTGTAAGAACTGAGAACTGTGGTCGCTGGGCAAAAATCACTGTCAAACACCACTACAAGTTGCGTAAAACAGAAATAAATTATGGATTCTTCAAAGTCTGAATCTGGGGGCTCCATTGTCAGGATTATCATGAAGGTAGGCCAATAACCTTGTCTTACACGTACAATGAACTCCGTAGGGATTGGTGTACGCTGAGTATCGGAGACATGATTTCAGTTACTATTCCAACGGAAAACAACACAAAGGGATGTTTGTTCGTGATTTCAACCTATGCGGCGACAAACATCGTCTTAGCCGAAACTGCGATAGTTTTGCTGAGAAGCGACTTTACCGAAAAGTTTAGAAAATTTACAGTATCAGAAGCCTCTTTAAGTCTACGTGCTGTTCTGACAGGGAACGACTAAGGGCGATAGAAATCTTTGACTGAGCAGACACTCGCCTGTTCCTGTTCAAAACAGCTCCCGACGCATGGGAATGTGGAACCCCACCCAGTTTAATGGGTAGTTGACTCAAACTGACCACATAGCAGTAAGCTGTCAGTGGCATCGCTCAGTGCAAAACTGTAAACCTTATTGGACCACCTGCGTTAAATCGAATCACGCATTAGTTTCGATGCACTTTAATTCATTGGTAACCGAAATCAATTACTCTTGTCCGATCTAGTTGTTCGTGCTCATAATGAGTTAGAGCATGAGCTAAAGGCTGCGAAACGTGGAGCAGAGGCGAACCTCACTTGTGGACCGGAGTCTGAAACCCGTTAGAGGTATCGGATCTCTCAGGAATAAGTTTCTATGATGGAGAAAAATACCAAATCCTGACCAGCCAAGATCGACCCAAAAGTAAGTGGCACCTAACAGCTTAACTCGTGAAAAGGGTAAACCAGGATCACGGAAACTGGTGGATCAAAATAGCTAGCTGCGTCCAAGAATAGCTCAGGGCTGTTGCAAATGAGACGCAATGCCGAAGGTTGGCGGATCTGAGTTAGCAAAACAATACACGATTAAACTATACAAGCTGTTCGGAACAAGGTGAAACGACATGATTTTTAGGCGGAGTACTTTATCAACTTACGTCTATTCGGTAGTAAGTTGAGTTCGCTGAGATACAGCAATGGAGATAGTGGCACAATAATGTCAAAACTGAAAATGTTGCACGGAAAATCCGTCTAGTGCGATTCAAACAGCCTACATTCCCCAGATTCCGAGTCTGTCGAGGCAGGATAAACGCACGCACGTACGAACGCATAAAGGTGAGTGCATTTCATGCCAATTTAAAAAAGGATAATCCACAGATTCACTGAATTTCCCAAGGAAACTGTAATAATAAAAACTACATATTTTCCCTGTGATTGAAGAAAGTATTATTTTTCAGTGGGACAGGAAGGGTACAGTGCACTCGCTATCTGCGAGTTCGTTTGCAGGAGTTCGCACTACAGTAGCATGAAGCCAACCGAAGCACAATTTGACGGTAGAAGCGTAGCCATGTACCAAAGAAACACCTGACACTTTATGGAAATCACCTCAGTGAATATCTAAATTTAACCAGATAGTGTCCGTGTGGCCACTGTGGATACTGCTAAAAATGAATGGCACCTCAGCAACCCAGTCGTTCTAGAGAGTGAAAAAGAAAACCCAATCTGACTGACTAATTAGAAAAGAACGAACTAATATATCCGTATTAGTTACAGAAAAGCGATTTGAGACCAAAGTCAAACAAAGTGTAAATCCTGTTGTACAGTATGCTGTTCACCTTTCTAAGCAGTGGTTTCCCGCTGAATAAATCTGCAGCTGATGGGATGCATCTAGAAAAGTGCATATAGAAGGAATGGGTATATATTTATTGATTTTTTAATTGTAAACAAAATAAGAATAGTTGGAATTGGAGGGAAAGCCTAATAGTACATACGATTATATTCGCATGGGAGAATTTCCAAGGATAGCAAAGACAACCTAAAGCAGGTCAGTAACATGGAAACGGACACTAACTCAATATCACCATAAACTTTTCTTTTTTGACTTTCTATTATGTTTTTTGATACCCCATCTGTTTCAGTCACGATTAAGTACGATAGTGATAATAACAACAATAAAATAACAATAATAGTAACAGTGGTAGTAGTAAGTATAGAACCTCCTCATGCATACCAGATTACGTACATAATAAAACTGTAACAAAACGATTGAAAGGTTTCATTTTGTCTACTATATTTTCTGTAATTTACCACGGGATGATGAAGTGTTTAGGAAGTGAAGCCCAGAATTAAAAAAAACTTTTTTAGTTAAGAGAAATAAAAATCTAAGTCCTGAAACAAATTACGCAAGACCCCAATAGGAGAGGAAAACACACATCGTTTGTGTGTCGAACTTTCATCATTATTTATTTTACCCTAACCATTTCCAACTGCTTGACATTTTTTTCAGTCCAAGCAGACCACCTGTACACGAAATAAAGCCAAAAATTTGAAAACTCAATCGTTTCCACCAGTATAGCGCCGCCTGCTTATGTGAGCCACCTGTGCGAAAATGTCATATGGTAAAACTGCACGATCAGTTAGTTTGTTGAATTGCTTTGACGATTTGTGTACCTGAATACATAACATGAAGTTTCGATAACGCATAATGTATTTCCGGAATCATTTAGTAACTGAGCTATCAAACGTATTCCGGAAAGGGGTTGAGCACAAGGTCAGCACAGTGAATTTAGCGTAGTTACGGACGAACATGAATAAAATAGAGACAAACTCATGCGTCATCAATCGCGAGATATATGGCAGCAACACGTCACCAGTCGATCGCAGTAAATCATTCTGAAGTATTTATTTGGTCGGAAGCCTACGATTACCGCTACTTGCGGCGGGCTTTGGTGATCATTCTATAGAAACCCGCTCTGTGCCAACAGAGAGGAACTTATGCTACCTTGGATCGACCCTGGTTGTGTCAGACTGTTTCTTCCTCTCCCCAATCCTGACTCCGTGTACCTTGATTTTAACTCTTTTTTCCGCTGTAAGCACCACCTGAGGTGCAGTGAAATGATTCCGGAAACGAACAGCGCTAATTCGAATTTTTTCTGTTTAAATTTCTACCGGGAAAAGAACGTCTCAGATATGTGCATTGACAACAAAAACCTTACTGTGTATTGTAATAACTCAATCACGCTTCAAGCGGATTATGTAGGACAAACAGACAGGGGTGAGACAATACGTACACTGTGTTGAATACAACAGTTGCAAATATCACGTAAGAATCACTGACATGTTCCCGAAGGCATCGAGAAAGACTAATCACTTGGTGTACGGTCGAAAACCGGTGTATATTTATACGAATAGTTATGATCTAATAGAAGCACAGCAATAAGTACACACACACACAAACACAAGCACACTATGAATCACGTTCACAGGTGTTGTGCGAACTAGGACGGTGCTATATGTGATACGATTACCGCGATCTAGTTAACCGAGAAACTCGGAAGACTGACAGGTGGTTGTCAAAGTACACCCAAGCAAAAGGACGAAAACAGTACCGTGTGTTTGGCCTGGTTTAGTCCCACTCGGTTGTACGTATTACAACCCAATGTAATCGACGGATTTAGGCGTGTTTAAGAGAAGTGATTTATAGCCGTGTGAAACAATCTCTGGCCGATCTGGTTTGCGATGTCTGTCGCACTATGATCAGGTATGAAGAAAAGACACAATGATACGGCCGAGTGTCACAAACGATAGCGCCCGTACATCTATTCAATTTCTGCTCATACTGAGTTTACCTGCATTCTGTACTTTTAACTAGGAAAAGGCTCTCAGATGTTTCATTCTTTCATTCACTCCTGCATTATTACACGTCTATCGATCGACTGATGAGCCAAAAGCCAGCAACTCAAAACGGTACAAGAAAGTGCAAGGTTAACGATTGTGTAAGCTGAACTGAAAAATATATATGATCTCTTTTTAGTGTGCACATCGCAGAAGTTAAAGCAAAAAGTTCAGTTCAGTGTTGAGGAAAATTAAATTGTTAAGTCAAGCTAGGTCAAGAGTGCATTTTATTCATCCAATATGCACGGAATTTTCACTGAAAAGAATGTTATCACTTTGGCTTTATCATACATACTTTTAAAAATGAGTCAGAAGACATGACAATAATGAAGAGGACCCGAGAACGAGTAGCAAATGAAGAAAAATTTCAGTATGAAAATTTACGAGACTATGTATAAGTACGTTTGATATTCGTTTCCTGTAAACCCACAAACGTGAAACGTAGAGTACAACGGAGTTGTGAAAAGCAGTAGCACGAGTATTCTTTTATTACACACATTTGTTTGGTGAACAGGAGACGGGGCGAACCCCATAGTCACGAAGACCTGATGCTCCGTCATGGAAACCGGCAACCTAAGCCCCGGGACTTGGAGTGGCGAACCACATAAGGCCCCCTAGGTTAGGCATATTTAAAGGTTTAAATTTATTGCAGGTGACAGAAATTGAAATGGAGCGATAGAGGGCTGAGTGTAAAGGATGTGATGCATCGGACAAGACAGAGTCACACAGATGGTCACATGCCTTAGGGCGTTGGTTGACAATGGAGTCAACCAGCGACATATAAGATACAGCTTCATATCTTGAGATGCTTTTCAAAGAGCGTCTGATCAATATTAAATCCTTATACATACAAGTGTATCAGTAGTTCTCGTACACCAAATAGTGAAATTCTCGAAGGCGCCCAAGTCGAATTCTCAATCTCACTACCGCAAACAACCAGTAGTTATAAATAGCTGGGTTTTCTGTGTGGCCCGAACCCACCTCTGGTGTACAAGCGCATGCGGACACAGTCTCCGGTCGATCTGTGCACGCGTGTATGCATCTATGCCCTGATAGCAAAGTGAGACCATTTGGGACAGCTTAGCGAACGTGGGTGAAACAGCCAATCAGTACCAAACTAGAGTTTGGCACAAGCTACGCAGAAATACAGAAATCTGCATTAATAACTACTGTGGTAGTGAGACTGAGAATTCTACTTGGGCCGTTTGAGAATGTGAATATTTGGTGTGGAAGACCTTTTGATGCACCTGTATATTTATCGATTAGCGCATACATGAATGCTTTCCCTGAAGTTCACAACTGGTTTTGGAGTTCACATCGCTGTGTTTTCAAAATTGCGACTTATATATTAACTCGTTATCATCATCAACATGAAAATGTCCTTACCGAATCAACAAATGTGGCACTGAATTGGGTGCCGCGCCGACGCATGTATTGGATACCAGATACGAGCTGTCCAGAAGGGTCAATGTATCCGGATGTGTATCCATTCGCCCGATCGTATTTCCAATCACGGCCGAACCTGTACCTGTACTCGAGTACAATGATAACGGCAAAAATGGGTGTGGCTCAGTCAATCGGTCCTTGCTTGGATCCTCTACCGATTGCTAAATGGAATTCGAGGGGAACAGAGACAGAATTTATATTGACCACAACTCTACTTCAAGCTTTTATAAAGGGCTTCTATCAATGCTGATCGAGAGAAGCTTCATTCGAGAGGGAAAACCCCACGATCTTAACGTTAAGATGTGAGTTGTCAAGTTGCCGAAAAAATGCGTTGTTTTGATCGCACCAGAATAATAAAGGACCCAGTAAAAAACAAATGAATCCAGGCGACGATACTTCCTTATGACAAATTTCTACATTCAGTGTATGTAGAGAAGAACATCAACCCAACTGACTATTGTGACAGTTGGCAGAAAGCTTTTTTACTGTTTGCCAATGCCGTATCACGCCCTTATTGCGTGACTTTATAAAGTATAACACTCGAAAGTCATTCACTAGGGCTGTTAGCATTATTTGTGGCTATTATGATGGTGGGATACATGCTTATTATTAAGACAAAAAAGCCTGTAATTCGAACTCTATTCTTTCTCTCTCCGAAAGCCTCAGCGCAGACTGGGGTGGTTGTCTCAGGTTGCCGCTGGGCACCCTTTCCTTGCACCTAGCGACATGCTCCCATACGACCAAGCGCCTCGCCTAACTTCAGTTGAAGAAGCCACTCACTGCCTTACCAGGGCGAACATGTTTTCCGAACAAAGTGAGAGAAAAAAGTCAATATCCGAGGCCATAACCGGGTTGGTGAACCACTAGCACCTGACCTAGGGGATTTGGCCAGAAGCCCTGATTCCAAACCAACAAAGAAGAGGCGTACAAACTACCCGTACTTTCCCGATTGTGGTAGTGGCCACCGGCTCAACTGGGTATCAAGGTGTATTGAGCACCTTGGGCGTTTGACCCCGTCCAAGGGGCATATAATGCGATGAACTAGATGCCGGCCCCCAATGGATTGCAGTTTTCACACATCGTCTCGCTGGCTTGCGGGTCAGGCTTTGGCTAGCCGAAGGCTCCGGCTGTTAACTCCATAAGAAACTGTACCTGCTTTGGCCTGAGCAACCTTAACAGTATCGCGCCTACGAGCGATGATTTGTTTAATACACATTCTGAACTAAGGCGTGTGCGAAGATATATATATATATATATTGAACTCAATGATCCTAACCTCACTTTAGTGCACGGGGTATTATAACCACTGCAATGCAAACTGCTTGTTGGTTTTATTTAATAAGTTTTGTTATCAAGTGCTGCTAGAAATCGTGGGTGAAATCTGTATTCGGTCGTTGTTGATGATGAGGAGCAAATAAGAGAAATATTAAAGTTCGTTACTAATTCTGATAACTACAAGCGATTCATATATTGTTTACATTTCGTCAAGTTCAATTCTGTTGTAGAAAAACTGTGAATGTTCGCGAACACGACTCGTTACCTCGTGGCAAAAAGACGGCACTGCTGATTGATTTCCAGAGCCGAGAATATTATCTTAAACGGCTAACTTTAAAGGAAAAATGAACAGGATTGGAATGAATCTAGATTTTAGGGTTGAAAACATCTGTATTTAAATCCGGAGTTACAACTGTTTCAATGCCAGTTCTCTGAATATGACAAGTAGACGACAGTTTGACGTGAAGCTTATGTACTTCGGTAATCCTGCTAACTACAGAGGATATCTTTTGTCAAGCCAAATATATAACCATGGTGAGAAGGTCAAAGATCAGAAATAAAATAAAGCTTAGTCCGTTGATCCTACTGATTGGGATTTTGACTCCAGTTAACCTTTCAGCCGGTAAAAAATATGCTGGAGGAGTAATTGATCCAAGCCAACGGGCCACTACTTTGCCTTACCTGCTACCTTCCGCTAATGTACTTGACAGAACTAAAACCTCAGATTGAGAACCGCAATCTTTCTCCTGTTTAAAGGCATCCGTCTATAACGCTCTGTGGCCGTATATTTATGGTAAACGTGGGACCAGGTTGCATTAAACTAAGTTTGTTGAATGTTTACAGATTCCCTTCATAAAAGTCCTAAGAAATACTATTTCAATGAAATTGAAAAAATCGCTGTACTGGAAAGGTAAAGCCGAACACACAATGAAACCGATACCAGTAAATAACAGGGAAGCGTCGTAGAAGTCACTTTGGTACAAGCATAAAGTTTTTCAATTTAATGAGCAATAACTGTAAATCACGCAAAACACAAAAATACAGTCTCTTGATGAAAAAAGTCCCATTGTGTTAGTACCCACATCTATGCATATTACGAGTTAGATAAAAACTGGATCCGTACGACGAAGGTACGTTATAGGCACAGTAGAGCATAGACTCGCTACACGGACTGTCGAAGTATCCGGTAGATTCACAAGTCAAATAAAACCCATGCCTCTAAATGGTGCGGAAACTTGAACACGCAGAAAGATTAGCAAGTTTAATCATTTCATGATAACAGTCGGGAACATCCTAATTATGGCACAAGGTAGGACGACTTATCCGTTTGCAATCAACAGAACCAACTTCCAAGAGTTGATCTCTGTTTGCATGCGCACGTTGCACAGGGAAAAATTGTCGTTCGTAAGTTTTAAGTTTCGAACCCCACCAACATCGGTTAAGTCCGAAGGTAGACAGCTCCGTTATGCGCAGTTACCGAAAAATTACGTCCATCATATAAGTCAACATTATCACCGGAAAGCGTAAAAAAATCGAAGCGCAACTCAGTGACAGTTGCCAAAATCAATGCATAGAAGGTAAGCGATAATAAGTATGCAGGATAAGGATTGACAATATTTTTAGGGAAAGGAGCAGTAAGTGAACCACTACGGTCAAGACACAGAGTACACAGTCCAACTGCGAAAACACACGTTCTCAAACATTCTGTGATAAGAATTGAAAGCAAGATCATCATTGCTCTCACCTCGGTGCTACATCATTCACTTACTTACTTACTTTACTACGACTGACTCCTTAGAAAAGATGAGATGGCTCCATGAATGTCTCCGATGGCCGCTATCCAAGCTTGGTGGTTGGCTGCAGGATCCTTGCAAATGTTGATCCATTTTGTTTTCAATCGGCGAGTACCGTACACCATCCGAAGGCCAAGTTGGTCGACGTCTTCAAATACAGTGTATAGCCAGGTTTTTATTTGCCCACCTTGTCGGCGGCACCAGCCAGGACATGGTGTCGGAGCCACGACAAAACTCGTAGGTGTCGTCGGGTCTGCGGAGAACATGGCTCAGTCATTGCAGCCGGCGGCGTTGTATGTACACTGAGAGACGGGCAACGTGGCATCGATTTCTGAGGTCCGAGTTTGAGACCCTGTCTCACCAGTTTAATTTTAGAATGAATCGAAGACACCAGTGATCGAAAACCTCCAATCGTCGGATGTCCTCAGCTCTCAGCGGCCAGGTTTCGCAGCCGTATAGTCGGACTGGTCGAACTGCTGTGGCAAACACCCTGAGCTTGGCTTTGAGGCTGATCTCGTTCTGCGCCATAGGGTGGTTCGGAGCTGCAGAAACGCCATTCGGGCCGTGTCTGTGCGCCGTTTTACACCATCTTTGGCTTGCCCATTAGGCAGGATGGTGGACCCAAGGTATTTGAAGTCTGATACGATTTCTATTGTCCGAACATCCAGTTGCAGGGGATGTTCCGCTTGATCAGGTGGAGTAGCGAACATCTTGGTTTTGTTAGGATTAATATCAAAGCCGATCTCGGTGGCAAATCTTCTGATACAGTCGACAGTTGTTTGCAAGGCGGTCAGGTCCCCTCCAAGCACTATCACATCATCGGCGAACTCGAGGTCAGTAATCCAACAATCCGCGGAAACGTGGACGCCTTGGTAACCTTCCATTGCCCGATGCAGAATCCAATCAACGGCGAAGTTGAACACTGGAGATAGCGGGCATCCTTGTCTTACTCCTGACCTCAGATCGAAGGGATGAAACTCTTCGCCGTAGGCACGGATACGGGCTTTGGTTTGGGTGTAATACGATCTCACTATATTGACCAACTTTGCAGGGACGCCATCTGCAAGCATTATCTTTCAGTGACTCGCGGTCCACTGAATCGAATGCGGCGCGAAGGTCAATGAAACATGTATCGGTGGGGCGCTTAAACTTGTATCAGTGTTCCAGAATTCGCCTTAGGATGAAAATCTGATCGATACATCCTTTGCCGGGTTGGAAGCCTCCTTGGTTTGGCCGCGTACGTGTATGCCGCACTGTAGCAAATCGATTAAGCACAAGCTGGGCAAACGCTTTTGCAGCCACATCTAGCAGACTGATGCCTCGATAATTCTCGCATAGTGTCTTGTCGCCCTTCTTGGGGAATGGAAGCAAAATCCAGGTGTTCTAATCAGTTGGATATGTTTCGGACTCCCAAATAGAGCGGAGAGAGAGAGAGTGTGTGAAGCGGTTTGATGACCACCGGAAGACATTTCTTATATATTTCTACCGGGATTCCGTCTTCACCAGGGGCCTTGCCAGACTTCAAGCGACCGATCACTGCGGCTATTTCCTCCATTGTTGGAGGATCACAGCCGACCTCGTACGGGGACGCCATGTCGAGATGCATATCCACCGAATTGCCCAGCGGATGACAGAGAAGTCGACTAAAATGTTCTACCCATCTGGTCATTCTACCGTCAATATCGGAGATCAGTCCCCCGGTGGAGTCGCGCAGAACGGGTTGTAAATATTGCCTTCTGACAGACGCTGATCTTATGACACGAAAGAGATCTCCGAAGTGACAAGCACTGGCTGCGGTTTCCATCTTGTTCGCTAGTTCGTTCCAGTACTTGCGCCGATCTGCTTTTGCGGAGCGGGTCGCTTCCCGTCTGAGTCGCTGGTAATTGTGGTGACCAGCTAAACGGGCGTTCCTGGCCAGGATTGAGCGACGGATGGTTTCCTCTGATATCCAATCTTTGTAGCAGCGTTTCGTGGTACCAAGGTTGTTTAGTCCAGCTTGTTGTAATGCAGCTTTTATCCTGGACCACTGCACATCAGTGAAGTCTGCTACAATGACCAATGGGGTAGACTCATTTGCTAGTCGGGTTTCAATTTCATCCATCAGTGTTCTTGATTTCTCGCAACACTTTAATGAGTCCACATTGATGCGATTTGGAGGGGTGGTCTTAACAGGAGTAGTCAGCCGAAGGCGAAGTTTCGCACGAACTAGCATGTGATCAGAGCCACCTTCGGCACCGCGATACGATCTACAGTCTTCTACTGATGAGATCCAGCGTGACCGTATCAAGATATAGTCGATTTGGTGGGCTGTTATACCATCGTTGGAGTAGCAGGTAAAAAGATGCTTCCTGAGGGGCTGGAAGCACGTGTTGATTATAAATAACCGGTTGAAATCGGAGAAATTTATTAGAATGTCACCGTTTTCGCAGCGATGATCTAATCCAAATTTTCCAATTATATGTTTAGTTGAAGGTTCTTGTCCACCTGTTCGAGCATTCCAGTCTCCTGCCACGATAAGTACATCTCTATTGGGGATGCGATTTACTACCTCCTGAAGAATGTCGTAGAACTCATCCTTCGTTACGCTAACTCAAATCGACCGCATAGCCGTAGGCTACCAGTGGCGTGGCTCAGTACAAAACTTCAGGTCTTATTAAGCCACCTGCGTTGAAACTGATCATGCATGAGTTTTAGTGCAGTTCACTCTCCGACTCACTAATCGCGGAAAAACCCACCAAACTCGAGTGGCAGATCATCGCTTATTTGACTCAGCCGTTCACGCACGCTTTGAATGAAAACTATGACATGACCCAAGTGCGCTGCAGCTTGGTAGTGTAGATGAACACTGGGATTCTAAAATTAAACTGGTGAGACAGGGTCTCAAACTCGGACCTCAGAAATCGATGCCACGTTGCCCGTCTCTCAGTGTACATACAACGCCGCCGGCTGCAATGACTGAGCCATGTTCTCCGCAGACCCGACGACACCTACGAGTTTTGTCGTGGCTCCGACACCATGTCCTGGCTGGTGCCGCCGACAAGGTGGGCAAATAAAAACCTGGCTATACACTGTATTTGAAGACGTCGACCAACTTGGCCTTCGGATGGTGTACGGTACTCGCCGATTGAAAACAAAATGGATCAACATTTGCAAGGATCCTGCAGCCAACCACCAAGCTTGGATAGCGGCCATCGGAGACATTCATGGAGCCATCTCATCTTTTCTAAGGAGTCAGTCGTAGTAAAGTAAGTGTTTAACTATAGAACCGAACTGGCAACATAGCACTCAACTTTTTAGCACATATTACGATGAATGAACTGACTCCGCGTTATCAATCCCGTTTTTCATTTGAATATTTCTGCGATAAAGAGAATCAAATTCTTTTAATCGTCATAAAATATGAAATAACTGAAAAAGCAGATCTTAGGAAATTACCTGTGGCAAATTTTGACTGATTACTTCATTGGAGCCCATTGAGGAGGAGGGCAGTTTTATTTTGCTAAGAACAAAAGCAAGGATAATAATAATACATGAAAAAGGAATATACCTGCGCTTTCGCAAACAAAAACAAGATAATAACATGCCGGAAATTGTGAACGTTAGAACAGCGGGTAGCAAGATCGTTGTGATTTCATCCATACTAATCCTTATGAGAGCT
Organism: Echinostoma caproni; assembly: GCA_900618425.1. Classification (NCBI taxonomy): domain Eukaryota; kingdom Metazoa; phylum Platyhelminthes; class Trematoda; order Plagiorchiida; family Echinostomatidae; genus Echinostoma; species Echinostoma caproni. The sequence continues at coordinate 1,073 of UZAN01048177.1, read as the reverse complement.
GAAAAGAGAAAAACCAACAAAAAGTGATCACTGCGATTCACACGTAAAGGTCTCACTCCTCTGTACAAATACAATATATAGTTGAATTCCAACATAAAAAACTGATACCAGGTTGCTACGCTGTCTAAAATGAAATGCATATGAATGAAGAACCAGTATTTAAACATAAATGAATTGTAATCGTTGTGTTCAGGACACAGAGACGAAACCAGACTAAAAATCACTCAAGTAACGGTTCCTAAGCTACCGACAGGCTCGAAGAAATTCCCAAACAAAACGGCGGAGAGAGCTTAAAAGCAGTGATAGTGGACAGTTTTGTTGTCACCCGAGCTAATACTATGGCGGCAAGGGACAGCAGCGGCAGTACCTGAGGACGGTAAGGTTTTTCCGGATAAACCTCCTCCGTATAAAAAGCCATAAGTGTCTGACTATGGCATCATCATCATCGTACAGCGAAATACAGTGAAGCGAAATTCACTGATCGCTATCAAACTCGTAATACATACAAGGTTAGTGGTAAAATTTAAAGTGGACAGGGATTGGATCTATTTTGAGGATGGGAGAAGAAGGTGAGTCACTATGGTCAACACAGAGTACGCAACCGAACTCTGCATACATTCCGTTTCAAGCATTCTGATCTGATAAGAAAACGACAACAAGAACGCCACTGCTGCCGGTTCGCTGCCATATACTTCAATGTCTCCAACCAACCAGTTGTGGAGTCTTTCGAACCCCAATCTGGAAGGCGAGAGACACCTACTCTACCTAATGCCCACTCTCCACGTAAACTGCTGACCTCCGCTTGGTTTCTTCCAGTCCGGATTAGCCACAGTGAATAAATCACGGTGGCAGACGATGGCTGGGTATACGCAATACGTGCCCTAGCCAGAGAGACCTAGTAATCTGAATTCGGTGTGCTAGCCGGTTTCTACCTGATAGACACCCAAAAGATGGAGAAAGCTGCGGCTATTGGTAATAGTCGTAACCTTTTCCATCCAATCAGGAATACGGGCCCTAGGAAAATAGACGTAAGTGAGGTAATTAAGGAATCCGACGGCACACTGATTCACGAT
>UZAN01048175.1:1858-24697 GCA_900618425.1 Echinostoma caproni | reverse complement strand
TCATGCTCGATTGTTAGAGACACCGAGTGAAATGTCTGCGTGTCGTAACCAGTGGCGTTCTTGGATCTTGCGAATTTCTCTGCAACAATAGTCCACTGAAATTCTGAATTTTCCCTTGGATCCTTCTTTCAATATTTCCTGTCTTTCTCCTAATGTTTATCCAAATGGTTAGCCGAAAGTCAGCAACCGAAAGCGGCGCACGATAGTGCATAGTTAATGGTTTTATAAACTGAACAAACTGACTAGCCAAAGTCTGGCTCGAAAGGTAGCGGGTCGGTATGGGAAAACCGCAATCCATTGGGGGCCAGTGTCCAGTTCCTCGGATCACGCAAATCATGGAACATTTTTCATAAAGCTTGTTGCACCATGGATTATTTGGCACATAGTCTGACCTCAGACGTATATGGAATTTAAATATTTTCATCGAATCATACGCCCTTTGAACGGAAGCTAACCCCCAAGGTGACCAAGCTAACGGTGACCACTGCCACCACCAAGAAGTCGTGAATGATTTTGGTTCGTACGCCGCATTTCAAGTGGTTTGAACTCATGGTTTTTAGCTAACTCTCCCTTAGGTGAACCTCCAGTTTTGCCGATACTGGTTTGAACGTTCCAGTCTTCCCTTGACACCCTCATCGAAATAGACAGCAGTGAAACAGCAACCATAACCGTTGCACGGTGCATGGTTAGTTTTTTCAAAAGCTTTGACCGAGATCTTGCATTCACGTTGTGAACTCAATTTGTACAGTCCGCTGTTTTTCCTACCCAGTTTTCAATTGTTTTTTACATATTGTGACCCTACTGGTTGGTGGATGATAAGATAGCCCAGAATAAACCAAAGTCTGAATGCGTTTTGCACAGCTGATGAGCCCTTGTTGTTCGATCGATGCGAGACCATTCGTGGGTTTCGCTGTTATTCCAGCAAACTCCGATGACCTGAAAATTGTCACTCACTTGGTTCTCAGTGTCGCGTTTAGGAATTCCTTCGTTATTGTTCCTTCGGTTGTATTCATTCTCACTGGCACCCGATGCAAAACCACGCCTATTCAGTCGCTCCCTCTCCACCTAGTTTTGCAATCACGGGTATAAATTAATGAAAACTTCTGGCTAAAAGGGAGTTACTTTGCTAGCTTTGCGAAAGGGTTATGTTCCAGTCATGGCAAAAGTGAACCAAGAGGAATATCTACTTTCATCTACATGTCCCAACAAATGGCGATTCCATAGGAACTCGAATTTTAATTCTTGTTGATCTGAAAAGACTATTCCTGGTTCCTACTCATTGCAGCAGGTTTAATTTTTCTACTGTGAAATAGCACGTTTCAAGCATTTGGTTTGGGTTACTTTAATTTCTTTTTTTCTGCTTTGTTTTGTTGTTGAAGAGTTGTATAATAAAGAACACATGTCTAGTTGCACGAATGTAATAGGACGTTTGTCAGGAAATTATTTACTTCGATGATACATGAAAGTTTATGCTTGTCACTTGAGTCCAGTCCCTTCTCCCCATTTCTCTCTGTTCTTACACTCTCAGACGTGATAATTCAATACATTCATCGAATTCACCCGTACCTAGTGGAACAGCTTGTTTACAACTACATGCAGTTTGGCCTATTTATTGTAGTCAAATGCCTGCTCGACTGCTCAATCAAGCCACTTGGAACCTGTTGCATCGACCATCATCTGCGTTAAAATCGTATCCGGATCAAATGCTTCGCACTGCCTACTTCCATTCCTCCAATGCAGTTTTATGGACTCTTTTGTTGGATTCGTTCAACACACTGCTATTGCACAGTTCCATCAGCACGACAAGTGCGCATTCGGTAGAGCTGACGGGCGCGCTTAACCTATATTTAATGTTGTTCGGGGAGGCTAATTTCGAGTGAGTCAAGTGATTTACTACTTTTTATCGAGCTAATTAAAATATTCATGTGGTTATCATAACATGGTGAATGTTCTGACGGTCTTTGTTACATTGCAGTTGTCTGCAGGAATGTTCTTACTCATTTGGGATGCAGTGCTACCGCAGAGTGCCTTGATTTTTTCCTGGAGAATTAATCGCCCCACAAGGACTTTCGACCAGTTCAGTTTACGAATATGCCCTTGAGAGGGAATCCATTTTATTTCTATAGTGTAGCTTTTTCACGCCTTATGTTTTAGATCGAAATAAATCCCACGAATTTCACACTTCTTTGCAAGAGTGCACTATCTCGCATCAGACTGTATTGTGTTTATCAGACCGACCGGCATTTTACAGCTAACTAAAGCATAGCCTGCGCAACACCTGACAGGGAGAGGCCTGACCTCTGTGTATTGTATGCGTGAGCTCAAATACTTGTCATCGTAACAGAAATCAACCAGTGGCTTCCTGATGTGGGGTTACTGACCGTACGAGTGCATACCGCGACGTTACCGTGAAAGATTCACGCTGTTCCGATTGCGCCATGTCACTTCCTTACATGTGATTATAATGAATAAGACACCAAGAACGCGTAAAAAAATAAAGAACATTTCAACTTTGGACTTTGTATAAGTTCGTTTGATATTCACTCCCTAGAAACCAACATACGTGAAAGGTAAAGTACAACGAAGTTGTTAAAAACAGTGGTACGAGTATGCAAAGGTTTAAATTTATGGCAGGTGACAGAGGTTGAAATGGAGATAGATAGGGCTGTTTGTAAGGGATGTGATGCATCGGACAAGATGGAGTCACACAGACGGGCACACGCATTTGGGTGTTAGTTGACAATGAAATCAACCAGCTCCTCATAAGATACAGGTCCATATCTAGAGATGCTTTCAAGAGAGAATACAAATACAGTTGATGGCATTGAAAGAAAGCTTTTCCTATGTTGATGTATGATTGAACCAAACGGAGCACTTCGTAACACCATCGACCTTCGTGTATGCTCTTGTCCTGTGTGTTTGGGGCGACATTCCTGCCGTAAAATGCACATGCAGGAAATCATGGCGTTCAGTATGTAAGCATGTTGAAATGTACACGTGCAGTTTTCTGAAAAACGATACATACAGCTGCGGAACTTCTCTTTGAGAACTTATTGATGTGGGCACCTAAAAGGTGAACAATATATATGCGGTAACATTTCATCTATCAGAAGAATTCTGGTGCTCACATGCTAAGTATACTGATGTTGGAACGAAGGCTTCATGGCAGATGATTTTCAGCGCGATGAATCAACTTGACTGCTTTTGTGAATAGGACCCATTGGTGTGCTGGTTCGTGTACATAACTTTTCTCGGTGTGATTATTTGTATATGAACCGGAAATGTAAACATCCTGCATACGACTGACACCGCCCAAACACATTTTCAATTTCCGAAATATACCCATCACCGAATTCCAAACAAACATAGTTTTGTGAAACAATTGTTTTTCAGTAATTCATCCTCAAGTCATTTATGAATTGCCTGCTGTGCAATCTCGAAAAAAGAAAAAAAACTATGTATTATTAAAAAAGCTGGAAACGCTAACCCCCCTCCCAACGTGTTTACCCGAATAGTCCTGATTGCTATGTGCACAACTACTCAGCATCGTTACTGGGTACTAAGTTCTATATCCCTACCTGAAAACGGGAGTAGTTCAATTAGGAAGTAAATTTGGAAACTTTATCCGCTAACGCACAAGGTATGTTTTCAAGATCTAATGAAGCATTATAAGAACTTCAGTAAATCTTTTTAAACGCTCATCATCCCTGCCGAAAAGTTGAACCTAGAACTTCTAGGACCAGTCAGGAAAGAACTACTGAATAACTCGAATGTCCTACTGACCAGGTCAGACAAAGGTAGCGGAATATTAATTATGATCCAACACGATTACATTGAAGACCTAACTGTAATTCGGAGTGACGAGTCCAAATTCATTATTAATCCTGACGAGAAGGACACAACGCAACAAATCGAGCGCCAAAATACCACTACTCTGAAACAGCTGGCAGATACTGGCTTCATCATGACCCATCTCGTAACACTATCCCGGTCTACAGTCCCCAGACTATACGGACTTCCCAAGATTCACAAACCGGGAATTCCAATTCTTTCCGTTTTATCGATGACAGTGTAACACGCTGGTTATCCGAGCTACTATTGGAACCAATCAAACTACGTATGGTCGTATACAATCTGAGAGAGATATTTAATTTTACACATGAATTAAAGAATGCTAACTTTAAGGTCGAAACAATGTTTTCATTGGACATCGAGTTTCTGCTAACAAACGTGCCTCCCGTGGAAACCATCACTTTCTTAGTGCATTTTATAGAAAAAAAGCATCTTAATATTAGTTTTTTATTACACACTTTCGTGTGATGAATAGCAGTTGGGGTAAACCCCATAGTCACGAGGACCAGCTGTTCAGTGATGGAAACCGGTAACCTAAGCCCCGGGACTTGGAGTGGTGAACCACATTAGGCCCCGATAGGTAAGGCGTGGTATTGAACCGGACGACAGTTAAGCTGCGTACCACCAAAGTGGGGTGGCCTGTGACAACGACTAAACCACTACTCCACCACTGGGTTTATACGAGCTCCTGCTTTGTTGAACACTTAATCCCAGATCCTGTTTTATGGAACTTTCTACATACACCAAGGCAATGTGGCTATGTGATCACCACTGGGTTCATTACTTGGAGCTGTCTTCCTCGCAGAATTAGGAAACTAAACTCGTGTCTGCAATCGATAATCTTGAAGATTGCGATTTGTGTGTGGACGACATATTCTGCGTGACTGATACTGTGACTTGAAATCCTTGTTATTGGAATTGAACAAGGCACACCAACCATTGCGCTTACTAATCAAGACTGTCTCTGATTGTGTGTCTCTCGGAAGAATGGCAAATGATCAGATCCAACGAAAGGTGTAACGAAAACAGACATGAAATGATCGCTGAACACCAATTTCAAAAGCTCCGTTGGCATCCAACTGAAACGTAAATTAGTCCAATGTTTCGTCTCCAGGACGAGCACAGTCTGTTCTGAGGTGTTGGATGACGAGTTGATGTTCATTAGAAATATCTTGTGTGAGAAAAGATACCCGGATTATTTTGTCGAAAGGAATCTAATTGGATTAATACCGAGCTAGATTCTAATCCCATGTCTGGATAGATTAATTGGCATCACCTTAACCGTTATCAAATTACGGTGCATGTTTCAAGGTTCTTCCATGATCCAAATTAGAAGTAAGAATATCATATCGATGTTTACCTCATCAATGGTTGTATAGTCTTTCAGATGCGTTTATGGCGCATCCTGTTTTGATCGAACGGCACAACAATGGTCGGTACCTAATCCAGAATAGTAGCCACAGTGGTTAAGACTAGGACAGACTTCGTCATTAAACAACGCAATCCTGGTGCACTCAGTCGACAACAGACACAAAGTAAATTCAAATGTCGCTTTCAAAGTTGGTCTGTTGTGATAACGGTATTACTGGACAGGCCTTGGACCGTGAACCCAAGGGCCACTCGATACAAGCCGGAACAACCCGGTCACTGATTGAGAACCAAACGAATTCGCCTAGCATTGCACGTCCCAGACCAGATAGCGATACTAAACACAATTCTCTTGATAATCGGGAAACATCGTACGTAATTTGTACGATCCCGAAACCCAACTAGAAAGAACAGAGAAAACAACTTCTGACGAGGTTGTGTATTGGGCGCTTTCCGAATGGCGGTTATAGTAAACAACTCATCTGTTTGCAAACACTTTCGGAACAACCATCAGTGATCTTGTAAATTAGTTCAAAAGTCAAAAGTTCNTTGGTCCTTCTGGGTGCGAAAATTTCCAAATTCAAATTTTATTAAAAGTAGGAAAGCAGGGGGAAGGAAAGGTAAATAGTCGATTCGAGAGGGAAAATGCGCGTTTTCCAATCAAATCCCGTTTTGGGAGCCTTTCATTTCGCGGAGGAATCGATCTTAAGTTAGTTCTTGTCTGCTGGTCTTGGTCAAAGCTTTTTGTGATGGCGCACCCAAGGGTCGCCATCAACGTTAACCTCGCACAGGTCGCAGCTGCGGTAACTGTTGTAACCTGTCTCCCAATCAGGTCTCGCTCGAAGGTTACTTTTGTTTTTCTATAAAGTTCATTACAACTGGACGGGGTTACGATAGACTCGGTCCAATCGGTGGCTTGAGGTGGCTGACGCACCAATCATTTTGTGGGGCTCCCAGTAGAATGCAATTGGTTGGATACACTGGATTCACAACGGTTTCGTTTGAAAAGATAGAGCACCTCCCGACATTTCAGCCGACTGCATATACTGACGATTTTTCTTGAATATGTGGTGGGGTTAGGCAGATCGGGTTAATTTAACTTACCACAAGCACACAATCACTCACTCCGATTTAAATGTTCCTCGTCTCCTGGGTGGGGAGGGAGTTCTTTTCGTCACACGCTAACTTTTCAGTATACCAATAGTTCTAACCTCATAATCACCAGGATCTCTGGTTCACTTTAATGAACAAAAGATGGCAAATCGCATCCCCCCCACCGATGGCCGACTGGGACCAGAGTTTTGTATCCCATTCACAAGAATGTACGGGCAGTTAGAATCGACATAAAAACTGTAAAACAAAATTAGTCGTATGTTGAAAAAATGAAAGTTTTGAATTCGCTGTGCTTTTGCTCTCACCTTACTGCCAATCTTACTTTATGGAGGATGGTTCCTGGAAGAGGATAATAATAGTAATAATAATGTCTTTTTGCTTCCTTTTTATTTATTGAATATACAAATGTACAATCAACATTCAGGAAGGGGGGAGGCGGTGAAGAGGACTGATATATCAAGTGAATAGCCACGAAATTTCTTGANCTTGAGCATTAGGTACAGGAAACGTCACCCGGCCTTGGGTCGATATGGCATCTCTAGACTTTGCACATCCAAGTGCTAATTGCAAGCCAGCAGAAAGGTAGCGCACGATTGCCAGTAGCCCTCCTGGAGGGGGGAGTTCATACGCCATTAACAGTTTGTAGCTGAATAGGTTTTCATTCATCCCTGATGAGTAACCGAGTCATTGCCTTGACCGTTGAGTCGTGAAAGCGGCTTCGACCGCCCAACACGTTCGTTAGGCATCGACTCGCTGGGAGTTAAACTCCCGGTGATCCTCAACCGACCGGCCTGTCGAGCATTTTACCGAGGTGTGGCCTCTGTTACATACACACAGCTTCTTGGAGCCACAGGTGAGAGCTGAGCACCTGATTTAGACCAAAGAACGGAGGATGCCCCAAAAGGGGCTACAGCCCTCCGAGTCAGAGGTGCTACTCCTACTGGGTACCCATACCGCCAATCCGTTTATTCCAATTTCAACAACGGTCCGAAATCTTCCAGGCAGAGAACAAACATACTCGATCTTTAAGCGATTGCTGAGATGTTTGGCTAGTTTTCTACATCCATGCACAGGCTTGTTCACAACCTAATTATTCCTAATCTGAATAGACACGCTCTNTACCACCTGTTTGCAGCCTAACGTCACAAATAAACGTTTCAGTAGAGAAACCTGTAGATCATTCCCTCCTTCCAAAAACCTTTTGAGTTAAAAGCCGGATCGAAATAATGACGTGTACTGTGTAGAAGCACAGTACACGTCATTACGGCTGTTATGATCAGATGAAATCACAATGATTTAGAAAGTGTGACTGATCAGTCATACAGTATGTTGGGTTTGAGATTTCACATCTAGAACTCCACAGTCATAAATGTGAACGATACTTCATTGAGATCTATTTGTGCGTGGGTGGTGATAATAATACAGGGCAGAACGATTGCATGTCTTCGACTAGACTTGATAGAAACACTGTCCTTTCTGCGATTACGGATTCGGATTGTTGATCCGATAACGCCTGCATGATTCTATCTCCCGGCTTCCCTTATTTCACTCACAATCCATGTGCACTGAGGTATTTGTTCATGTGACAAATAAACTAGATAAGTTGTGATAAAAAAGAACTAACAGTGATAACATTTAAACCGTCTAATGAACTTGTGTCAGAGGCACGCATGTCGAGGTGGGTTACTAGACGACACTACACGTATGGCTTGCGTTTTCAGCAGTATGGGGCGTCAGATGTGTTAGCATCGGTGAACGGTGCGATCAATGAGTACTCCGATTTGGAACAACACGCCGCTTTACCACACACACACGCCCATTGTGGTTGCTATTGCGAGGAGAGTAAATGCTATGCACCCTGATCGCCTTGGCAAGCGCAAACTTGTGCAAAGCCGCAGTCAATCAACATTCATCGAAGCATTATTCCCTTCAGTCTCACTCCGTATATAGTTCTCTGAACCTCATAATGCAAACAATTGTTTTTTTTCTCACTTTGAATGAACCTCTAGCTTTGCTGAACCATAGTTTGCATATTTCGCAATGTGGCTACAAAAAGGTAGTTTTCGTACTATTCACTTGCAAGTAAAAAGTGTATGAACAACACGTAAACTAACAAGAAACGAAGTTTTAGCCGCATCGGCAGAGTGTCTCAAGTGTGCAAGTCAAGATTCCAACTGGTGATCTTGACTTTTGTCCAATGATGTAAGAGTGCACACACTGAATCTTGAACCAACTATCGACGAATAATAACGTCCGTACTTTCTATCGTACCTCGTTCAATGAATTTATGGATTTCTTTTCTTCTTCGATGATAAATCTGGTCCTTTGGGTTGAGGAGTTTCATGCACCATGCTGTTTTTCAGCGTTTCACTCCACTATCTATGTCGTTCGCCTCGTCCTTGGGTACTATGGGTCACAATACTTTGATAATTAGTCTATAATAATAGATTCTTGCAAACAATTTTCGAAATAAACTACATGCTTTACTAATACGCGAACAGCATTGTAATAATTGTCTAATATTAGGTTTGAAGTGTTGTCCATACATCGGAATTCTGACACAGTCTTATAACAAACTTTTTTACTTTGACCGGTGGTACCTTACATTGTTGCCGTTTCCCATATCCATCTGTCGACCGTACAGAGGGCAACCAGTTGTATCTGAGGTTTATTTATCAACTCATTTAACCTTTTTTCCACTAATAAAATTTATACTAACATATCGAGGTCTGTTATGCCCCCCCCCGCACATGTTTATTGTAATATTTTCTATTCAACTTTTCCAGCCCATCTAATTTCTGTTCACCGGATTCGTCGAACTTCGTGTTAAACGAGGCAGTTCTGGAACACATACTAAATGAAATCGGCTTTAGCAATGATCTCCCGGATTCATTGGAGTCTCCCAAATCGCATGTTTTTAAATTGGTCCCATTAGTTCTGCGAGTTGTGGCCGCGGTTTGCTGCAAATCCCCATCTGCCTGTTGCTATCTGTTAAACTCCAGCAAATTCCTCCGGTTTTTCGATGCACTGCTCCAACGACCAGATTTGCAATCAGTGACCAGTGGCCCCGTTTGTGTGCGAGCGATGAGGGTGTTACTCACCTGTTTTGCTTTCGCTCCGATTGAAACGAACACGGACGGAATTCATCCGTTCGATCTTTTCTGTGTAGACCGAGTGATTCGTTTCCTTGGACCGCCACACGTGCCTGGTTCCCGCGATTCCAATGAAACGTAAGTTTGTGGTAGATTGCCACCCAGTTAGAGCGTTTGTACTATCTTTTCGTTTTGTCCCGTCTGCAGGCACAAAAGTCGGCTCCACCTGATATTTGAACTCAGGAATGGTACCTGACCTAGTTTGACCTCTGTTATTCCATTGTGTCGGAACCATACGGGGCGTCCACACGTCGCTTCCGATTTCATTGAAACTATTGATTTTTCACAAGACAAACACATCTAATCAGCCGAAACTAGGAGTAAATTTTGATAGAACTTCTATGAGTAGCTAACAACAGCACCATCTGAGTGCATGCTGAAAATCAAACGTTAATATTGTTTTCATCTACCCGAATAAGTGTTTGATACACTTCCATTACCGCCTTGATATCCAGCTGTCCACAAAGTTCTACAGAAGTTCATCTGGGATGGCATATTGCAGAAACTTGTTCGTTACAAAAATGGATAAACTGACTATCGCTGTCCGAAGGCCACTGTTTTAGGTGGTTGTGATCACACCCCAACGCTATTGTTTCACCTTTATGGATTGCCATTTATGTGGCATTGTACGCATGTTCCCAGTTCGGCTTGCTCGGTGTGTGATGTTTTTTGGCGCAGATAGTGAATGAATAAAGCCAAATTGACTCACCCAATTGCCTCACCTTCACTGTTTCAATTAATTACAGGGGACATTTCTCAACCTTTCTCTCGTTGTATAAAAATAAAGCTTGAAACTAAAATCACCCATTACATATATTGGCCATCATTCCGTTCTCCAGTTATCATAGGATGCTTATTTCCCCGTGTGCTTGGGTTCCTGTCCGATTTTCTCCATCATGGTGCCCTTATTCTTCACGTGATAATAAATTGGCTTCATCCTGAACCGTATCTGTGAGTAACTTGGGTGTTTGATATAGACCGACCATTGTCACCCTCTCCCTTGAGACTCGGATTTCGTTCAGTGGTTGACCGGCTAGTCAACCGGATGATGTTGGGTTTTAAAGGCTTGTTACTGTTTGCTGTAGCACCCCCTTTTCTAATATAAGCCCCGGCTTCGTGTACGCGTCTGGCAAAACTTCCTGTTTTTTTTGTTTATTTTTTTATCCACCCTCAGTCCTTCAGTGTATAGTTTCAATCGAAGTTATGCTGGTGGCACTGTTCAACCCCGCAGTTATCTTAAGGTCTGGACACCTGTCATTAGACGATCACTGTTGAGAGAATTTTTTTCGGCAATTGATATAGATACGTTCATTCGTTGACCTTCAACTTCCTTGTCTGTTGATGATTTTCCTCTCATATTTCTTACCGAGGGTTATCTTTTTAAAAAGGCCCGTTCTGGATGTGCTTCAAGAAAGCGAAAATCGCTGGCACAACACACTATTTCCCTCAAGACCCAATTTGACACCGCAAGAAAGAACTTATTGTGTAATTTCACAGCTGTCTGATTTTTTGTTGTCATCCGGACATCTTATTTTCGTGCACTTTATATTCTTGCATCCTGATTAGACATAGCGGCCAGTTCGTAATAATTCTATAACCTCTCTTGAATCCTTCTCATCCTATGATAGCTATTGCGGTACTTTCTACGAAAATATATTTTTTTTAAACTTTGCAGCCTCTCTTACGAATCGACACCTCCGCAATCCAGCACACTTGGCTTGATTGAACTGCAGGATTTGTTCATTCGTATTACCTGTAACCGCTTGGTGCCAACACCGGAGAACCCAGCGTGTGATGAATCCACCACCGCGCGGCCATCAGTGATCGCGCATTGTGCCCCGCACACGATGCATGCTCTGGACCAAACCGTTCGATGCGAAGTTGCTCTTCGTGCTCTTAACTATCTGCATTATCATCTCGTCCAGCTAAACATCCTGTGCAAAGATCCGCTGGCACGTCTGTTCTCCGCGACTCCAGCCACACCAATTGACGAGCTGTACGATTGGCTGCAGCTCCATTGTACATCTGAATCCGGTGATCAAATTCGAACCCATCAGGACTGTCAAACCCATGTGCCTCGAACTAAATGTTGTATGTTCATCGATGCCCCATCCGTTCATCCATCGTCGGAGTCCCGAGATCCAAATCCGCAAATCGATCGACTAGTTGGTCTTAGTAGACTATTTTACGAATTTTTGCACAGTCTCGAACCGGAACACATCCTACCATCGTCACTTGGTCGTCATTTCATGGTTAGCCTGATGGACTTGGTTTGGCTTAGTCATGCTCCTCAGTCTGTTTGTCGTATGATAACTATGGCTTCCCTCGCTGGTGGTTGGGTCACACTGAATCGATTTGCTAACCAATTATTAGACGGTATACGTCCCCAAACCATTATGGATTGGCTCGTTTGTAGCTTGCATCTGTTACTTATGAAACATGATCCGGCCCGAAGATGGTTCCTAAGGAAGTTAGGTGATTCTGAATCGTCAACTCCTCTTCCTTGTTTGCTCCTGCTGCTGCTCGCTTATTGTCATATCGAAACTGCAGGGCAGTCCGATCGACTGATTGAAAGTGCTATCGATTCGTTCTTGAATCAATCCGAACTGGATCCGGTTATGCTCACCGCCGCTGTGCAGAAGTTAAACACGTCACCGATTGAACGCGGATCCGGCGCATCCGAACTAGGTCAGGTCTTCACCACGCCACCGGTACTTTGTACTCCGCAATCAAACGCTCGCCTCCCGGTGTCTCCACTGACTCTGTCCGTCCCGGCTGGCATGTCGGGCCCATTGGCCGCATTCGGTGAAGCCGCTGTTGAGCACTGGCAACGCATTTGTAAATTGCCTCATCCTCCTCCCGTTTCTCCGAGCGTGTGTTGTGATGTATTCTCAGATAAATCACACAGTGTCATACGTGGCAGGCTTCTGAAAGATTTTGCGCCTCTCGCTTGGTTCTATGCCGGCGAGACAGAGCATGATCTGTCTTCATGGAGACCGCTCGTTGCCCAATCTGGCGCATCTGTTCCGCATAAAGGATCTTTCCCCAAACCAGACTGTCAACAAACGGCCACCGTTGAGTTGACGGAATCCTGTTCCGCTGATCTCGACCGTCCGAACTCAGAAAGTCGACCACAACTAATCTGCGACTCGTCTAACCTCGGCTGTGCTGGGAGCGCGGTAAATTTAACGATCCGTCTACCGTGTTTGGTCTGGTTGCAACGAATTGAACTGTTTTCGTTCACAATACACGAGCGCTATCAAGGTCAGTGTTTCTTTGAAAAAGTGAAATAGTTTGTTCTAATCACTTGTATCAAATACGAATTATTATAACGGAGCTGTTGATCAATGCATCGCTGTATGAATATGAATGGTCTGTCACTGTATGATGACTCCGCATTTAGTTAAGTCGCTATGTGTTTCTCCGGTAGCATTGCACTTCACCAGTGACATTAAGTGCGCTGTTTTCCCGTGAACGTTCAAGTCACACGATGTTGTCTGATCAACGGCATGGCAAAACTGATTAGGGTTCTCTATATTATCGCTACTGGTTTTTCATCCTTTGACCATATTTCTTGAATATCCCGAGTAGTAAAACTCATTAAAAAATTTCCCTACTTGTTTTCTGCACCTCTTTATCGATAAAGGGCTGTCTGTTGGGCAGTCCGATGGTGTTAGTGTTCGTTGGACATATACGCACACATCGCCATCCTTTCTACGGACATTTAACGAAATTACGAGCCAGATAAAAACCCTCCACGTGCTCACATCTCATCATTGGGCGTCTATGCCCATTTATTCAGTAAAACCGTGCCCACCCGGTAATGGAGAAGGTTGTGCTATCTAAAAACGTGACGGTTAGCGCATGCATCCTTTTTCGTAAACCGAAACAAGCCTATTTCCAACCAGTCTTAGTCCCACCGCATTAGTGCTTTTAAAGTATAAAATTATTCTACATGGATAATATTATCCCTTGTGAAATTGCCCTCTATCAGCAGAACAGAGTAAGCGTACCAGCATATGTATTTGAATGGTCCATAACCGGGAAACTTGGTCGCGTTAGGTTCCCTGGTAGGGGACCTCGAGTTAGTGGTAACCAATGGTTAGAGACAGTGATGTGGCTGTGCCGCAAACAGTGGTACTCGTGCATCTGCTCTTTTATCTTTGCAAGCCCAGTTTATATGAATTCTCTATCCTCTCCTTGTCTCTGATCTTAGCATTTCAGTCTTCTTGTGCTCTTTTTATCTCAATGGGCCTTTATGAAACAGTAACCAAAGCCGCCGCACAAAGTTACTTGTCCAATGGTTGTGAAAACTGAAGCTGAGACTCACTATTGATCGCAATAGGTCTGTGAAGAGCTGGGTTTGGTCCGCTTCATTCAAACGACAGGATCATGGTGATGTCCATACTCATGTTCATGTGTACTAAGTTCGAACACCGCAGCTAATTACGTATTGTACAATTGTATTGGTGGTGTGCCCTATTTATTGATCCTTCCCTCTCGTGCTCCAATGGTAGCATTTCACCTACGAATACTACAAACGCAGGGCACGCATGATGCATCTCTTTCGATGCTCAAACAAGCCGTGTTTAGCGGAATGTCAGTTGTGGCCAGATCATCGCAAGTTGCAAAGATCTGAGAAGTGAAGTAGGTCTGCAGGATCTGACACTCGTGTTCCAAACAACCGGAAGTTTGAAAAACTGTATTTTTTAATCATTCGGTTAGAGATTGTGTTACATCATTCGAACGTGGTAGCAAACAGTTTTGTAATGGCTCTGTTCTGTTTTCAGTTATACTATCGACCGTCGAATAGGACCTTTTGTGACGTTGAGCTGTTAGATGTGCAACAGTCGTCGTATTTCTGATGATTTCCTTCAATTATTTGTGTGCATCCATTGTAATTACCCCTTGGTTCTCACTCTGTGACTTTTAGGCCCCTCTGCTGTTTTGGTGGACTTCTATAGGGAACTGCCACGATCGCCCAATCAAGCGCTGGTTGGAGTATTCACTCAAGCTGGTTTCGAACCAGCGTGTCAGTCGTTTTCTAATGACGCTGTTCCTCTAACCACAAGTTCTCCTGTCGGCCGACGACCGGATCATGCAGTGCTGGAGTTCCAGCCATGTCTCACCAACCGCTTAGTCATTAGATTACAACACTCACTTGAACGGGGCAAGTCATTGGCACTGAGGAAACTCCGCCTGTTAGGTTATCACATAAATGACGGAGATTGGAACGAAGAACGATTGATCTCTCTCAAAGCACTCCCGACCCCATCGGAATTCACCCGAATGTCCAGGTGTGTTGCATGAGTGCAAACTTTTTATCGCTCTTTGTTTGGTTTAAAATACAGCTGACAAGAAACCATTCCCCTCATCCGGTTTCTAAAATATCACACCATTTTGGTAGGACCACTGGATGAATAGTGCAGTGGTAGGGGATGATATGGGATATGCACTAGAACATTTGCTTGACCTTCACAGAATATCATAACTGGACGTACATTGCTCATGTTTCCTGATAGACTTGAAGTGTGAGGTCTACTAAAGCAGATGGTGACTGGCTAAAGAAAGGTAGAGAGTGGTAAGCTAATGCGAATGTATTGACTGTGTGTTGTACTATCAGCGGTCTTTATCCGGTGCTCCGTGTTAATTTAATCGAAACACGACTTTGTGTGACGGGGTTAAAACTTACCAGTAGATTCGTTCGTGAACATCATTTTTCTGAATGTGGTCCTTAGGATTAATTCATTCCGTTTTTTTATATAACTGGTTTATATGAATCGTGGATAGTCGCATTTGCCCTAATGTAACATTTTCTTAGCTCGACCGGGATACGAAAATATAACGCCTTGATCATTGACGTCAGCCAAACCGAAACACCTATTCAGTGCTCTCTGTCGGTCACTACATTCGGATTTGCCATCAGCAAATTCTCAGTTCTGCATTTCCTCATGTTTATGCATCTGCCCTCACTTACAACACGTACTCGATCAATTGCATTAAATCATACTTATCCCATCATATGTTTTGATGCATCGCATCTTTAGGATCTTCTCTATACTAATTTCCTATATTGTCTTGTTTTGATGTTTAGTTCCATTGCCTTGTTGCATGTGATTCACAATCACGTAATTCTGAGCACGGTTCCAAAATCAGCAATCGTCCCAACCTTGGTCGATCGTCTTCTCTGGCCGCTTTTAAGCGTCAGTATGCAACCCTATAGAATTGCTGAAATGAATCGAATTGCTTCCCTACTGGCATGTGATGTTGGCTCGCAATCGTCTACCTTCTCAGACCTGGTGAGGATCATCGGTTCTGTGACCGCGAGTCAGGACACCGTCAGTAACCAGACACCCGGACCTAAATTAATAGCTAATTGGTTAGAGCCGTTGGACTCAAAGTGTGATGGCACTCGTGATTCGTCGATCTGTTGGACTCAATCCTCGTTTGCTGCGGTTTTGGCCGAACGTGTGCTTATTCGGTTAATGGCTGCCTGTACCATACAGCCTCTGGTATTGCTGGATTATGTGCTTGCACGGCTGTTATTTGATGATGAGTTTATTAACCTCGTTCAATTTGCAGCTGATTTTCAACTCGGTAAGTTCATTCATACTCCTCATTTTCATTATGTTTTCCCCGTTGTTCCTAGCTCCTCTTGAACGTTATAGTTTTGTCAAAGTGCATGAATCGCAACTGAAAAAAACTAATAAACGGAAATGAATTATTTATCTTGTTCATTCGCTTGCTGTGTGAAATCACTTACTCGATCACCCGCTTTCATTAATCAGCTTACATTGTTGTGCAGTCGGATAATATACTGAGTCTCGTCATCATATAGACATTTCCGAGAGAAATTGTTCCCACTCGCTTTTCTTATCTTCCAAATGGTTGTAGTGCCTTATTCAAAAAGAACCTATAACAGAATGTGTAACATTTAATCCGGTTATTCAGTGACGATAATGACTGTGTTCTAGCTGCTTACTTCAATCTGAATACCAGAGGTCGCCACGGTGAGCCGCGTATAACCTCGAAGATAACTCATGCTTTTTTGTGTTTGTTATATATTGATCCAAGTCATTGGATGTCTTGCACTAGCCGACAAAGCTGAGGCCTTACTGATACATTGAAAATCTGTTAATAGTGCGCAATGCTGCTCTGGAATTCAGTTATTTCTAGGAAGGGAGCAATACCAACAGATGTTAACCTCAATCCCGAGGACCCACTTCTTTCATGGGACCTTGGCGGCCCCATTCATCATAGGCTTGGTATTAAGCTGGCCGACAACAAAAGTGCCAATCATCTAAGTTGGGTCGTGGTGGCCGTGTTGGAACTTCAAATCCTATGTACCAAAGCGACTACCACTACTTTCCCAGCAGATCAAAATCCACGGGACTGCTCTAAACACGGTCGCTTCTTCACTTAGCTACATCCAATGTCCGCATACTATCAAATCAGCCAACAAGCTGCTTCAACCGGAATCAGCAGCACAATTGGCGACCGCTCCCTCCGGAAGCCGGACGTTCTGGTCACTCGCTAAGGCAGTCTCTCATAACTTCTGTTTCGCTGACTTCCTACCCATTGTTAAACTATCCGGTGACATAGCATCCGACCCTTTGGAAAAATCAGAAGTGTTTGCTTCTCATTTTGCTTCCAATTCCACCCTTTTTGAATCACCTATCCAACCCTGCACAAACCCTACGGCAAACCATCTTTTCACACCGCTCATCTCCACCAGAAAAATACGTCAGATCCTCTTGTCGCTGGACCCACACAAGCCACCTGGACCCGACTGGATTCCTCCCATTGTCCTTAAAACGTGAGCCCCAGAACTGGCTCCCGTCCTACGTCGCTTATTCCGTCTATCTCTTAATTCTGAGATATTCCCAACCCCATGGAAAATATTAGAAATATTTCCAATCTCCAAATGTGGCGACCAGTCTGACCCAGACAACTACCGCCTCATCTCTCTCACACCAGTCATTTCGAAGGTTATGGAATCAGTTGTTGCTGATCAACTCCGCCACCGCCTGGAGCAGAACATTATGCTTATCGACCGCCAGTACGGTTTCCGATCACATCGATCTGCCGGTGATCTTCTGACGCCCATTTCGCATACATGGTCAGCGGTAGTCGACAACCACGGGCAAACGCATACGGTTTCATTGAATGTATCGAAAGCTTTCGATCGTGTCTGGCACGCTGGTTTGCTGGCTTTTCGTCGGAACTTGTGTCCTGGACAGCAAGCTACCTCAAGGACCGCAGCATCTCCGTCAGAGTAGATGGAACCATGTCTCGTTCCGTGCCTGTGAATACTGGTGTTCCCCAAGGTTCTGTAATTTCCCCTTCCCTTTTTCTGATGTTTATTGATGACCTTCTTTCTTCAACTTCAAATCCTATTCACGCCTTTGCCGATGACGCTACTCTACACTCTTCTCTGTCATTTTTCTCTTCGCGTATCGCTAACTCCAGCATTGGTGACGACCACTCCTCCCTTAGTTTCTCCCTAAATTCTGATCTGGGCCTTATCTCTGCTTGGAGCTGTAGCAACCGTGTTCTGTTTAATACCAGTAAGACCTTCCTTATGTCCATTTCTCTTAAACACACATCTTTCTCCCCTTCTTTGAATTTCAACTCGAACAGTCTCCGTTCCACAGAATCATGCAACCCATTGGGTCTTTCCTTATCTTGTTCTCTTCCATGGTCACCTTAAATTTATCTACTTTTTTCCCGCGCTGTGCGCAAAATTGGTTTCCTCTTCCGCGCCAGACGTTTCTTCATTTCCATTCACCTTCTCTCGCTTTACAAAGCTCAGATTCGCCCTACACTTGAATACTGCAGTCATGTGTGGAGTGGAGTTCCGTCTACCTCACTATCTCTTCTTTGATCGGGTTCATCCGTCTCATCAACGACCCATCCCTAACATCCAACTTGCAGTCATTAGCTCACCATCAGGCAGTCGCTTCTTTATCCTTGTTCGATCAATACTTCTCTGGATTTTACTCTGATGAACTTTCCGCATCTGTCCATCTTCCACTTGTTCTTCCTCGTAGATCCCGTGCACAAACGGCTAGTCACCCATTTCAAGTGACTATCCCCAGGTGTCGCATTTCTAACCTTCAATCATCTTTTTTCCCAATAACGGCACAACTGTGGATCACTCTCCCCCTTTCGGTCTTCCCTCCAACGTGCAACATCGATGTTTTTAAACGCGGAATCAATAACCTGGTTCTAGCTTAAATGTTCCCCATACCTCCCCACTTACAGGTTCAGATCATGGGGCTTACCCCTTTTACTGTATTCACTTTTGTGTAATAAAAAGAGTTGAAGATACTTGCCTCAGTTTGTTTTCTGTCACCTTCCTGCCCCTCCCGCATTACTCTCATTCTGGAAAATTGTACAAGGCGCACCTCAGTTGTCGACCGTCGTATTGGAACTACTATGTAGAACCATTTATCCATTGTATGTATCTAATGCAAAATCATCATATCCGTTGCGCATGGCTTTTCCAAATGTGGTTATGTTTCCTATGTCTTTCCAGCCACCGATTCCTTGGACACAACCAGCCAATCTGTCGAAATAATGTGCTCCCAATTGCAAACCACAGCATCGACCACATCGAGTACCAGTCAGCGTTTACTTGCTTTTCTGTGTCTGCACACAGACTCCGGCCAGTCTGCCCGTTTAAGGTGTGTACTGCGATGGGTTGGTCGTGTTTGCTCGCTCTACACCGAAGGCTCCAAACTGGCCAATCCGCAGGTATTCTATACCACCGAAATGCTTCATGTTCTCTCTGGTGTATTGTGGAATCTCGGCAATTCCTCGCCGGTTTTGGGTGCACCAGATTGGAGGAAAGAGTTGACAGTCGAGTTGGTGCGGTAAGTGATTCATTGTTCGTAGACTAATTCGCTTAAAGAACAATTATCAGCCTTTTAGACGCACGCATTGTCGATAGTTTCCCCTTTTTTCTGACAATCGTTCACACCGCGTTTTTTCTCTTGTTTTCTTCGTGTTCTAGCCGCGTTCACTTGGCTTGCGTTCATACATGGGTCCGTGTGCAGACACAACAGCATTCCTCCATCGAATTGCACTCATTCGCAATGTCGTTGAGTCAAGTGTTGTGCGCTATGTGCACTCTTCATCCGGAACTCGGTCTTGATCTGCTTGTTGATCTGATTTCTAATCGGTGTCACGTGGACCAGGTGCCAGACGAGGTGGAATTTGCCCAACAGCTTCGAGTCATCACATTCGTCATGCAATCCCAACCGGTAATTGATCGCCTGATCAGTAGTGCGACGCAATCAACAGAATTGTCGAAAACTGTCGATTGTCTGACCGAATGCTGCGATTGGTTAAATTCGTATTTCCGGGATCAGCTTCCGGGCTGTACCGCATCGCACTCCACAGTTATGGCTGTTCGACGCCTTCAAGTGATTACTCGACTACTGGAACCGGAACGACCGGAACCGTTACGCAAATACTTGAGTCAGGTGGTTTCTGAAAAATTGTTGTTGACTCTGTTCAATCACTGTGCCAATGAAGCAGATGCTATTACGATTCTGACTTCAATCTACTCAACAAAACTCTCTTCCTGTTCGAATACGCCCGTGAAAACATTCACTGCTTTCCGGGACCAGTTCCGGTCGATCGTGATCGATTTGTTTCAGGCACTTAGTTTTCCACTACGTACACCCGATCCGAATGATCCACAACGTCGGATGGCCTCTTTGATCAGGGATAAACTGCGTCATATCGTGGAAAATCGAGGTGGGTGAATATTTACCAGTTCACGTCATCTCTGAGACCATCTTTCCAATACTAGTTAATTGAGATGTCATTTTTATGCGCACCAAATGTTTATTCCACTCAAAATTATCATTTCGATTTACTGTTTACGATGAGGCTGCACCTTGACGTGGTGTGATGGCTTGTGCACCTCTCTCACCCAAAGAACTTCACAGGATGGCTTTTGTCGAGTCATAGATCTAATCACGCCTGGAAGGTAAATGGGTAGAGGTCAAACGAAGTCTAGTCTCCTGGTCCTCCAGGTTCAGGGTTCAACTTGACTTGGTTTCTCAGTCAGTAAAACGTGTTGGAGGTGTAATTGATTCAAGTTAATGGACCTCCAATCCGCCTTAACCCTGCGGTTAGGTTCTTGTCAGAACTAAAGGCTTTGGTTGAGAACCCTAATCGTTCCCCTGCTTAGTGGCTGGATACCCTCGCACTACCTGTCCATAAAGCTTCAATGAACGCACAAACTAAAAAAAATTTCATACTGTATCGGTCGTGGCGCAGGCTAATCAGGACCGCGCTGCTCATTGCATCGAGCGAGGTTGGTAGTGATAAGTGGGCTACTCCTCAGACATCCCAACCTTTGTTTCACTCGTTATCTTCCCTACCCAACCCTCCCTTTACCCCCTCTTCCGACCCGTGATATTCCCTCGGACAACTTGGTCGTCACTCACCAAAGGTCGTTGCCAAACAGCACTGTAAATAAAGGGCAGATTTTAAAGTATCGTAAACATCTCAACCTGGATGCCTTCAACGTGAGAACTCTTATGCAGCTGGGTCAATAAGCGTGTCTTGCTCGCACAATGAATTCTTTAGAAATTGATGTCTAGCTTATCGGAGCCATGAATTCAGGATCCTGGTATCGTAAGCCACCTACGTGCGCCTCTGTCTGTCCTCGAAGTATTTCATTCGTACGTCAGGAGACAATGAAGCCCGCTCACTGGGCCAGCGTGGTGTAGGGATCGTACTAAACGATAAAGCGGAAGCCTCACTGATGGATTAGATACCCGTCAATAGTCGTTTGTGTGCAATGAGACTCCATGGTTCAGTTAATGTTTGGAAGTGCAGCAATACCAAACGATGTTTGTTCATCATTTCCGCATATGTACCAACCAATTGCAGCTCCACTGCGCAAAAGGATGAATTTTACAACAAACTCGCGGAACTCATTCGGTTGCCCTGCATATCTAATATTATAGTGCTGACAGGTGATTTTAACGCATGGGTTGAAAAACTGAGGGCCTCCGAAACTTGTCTAGGAGGGCATCGCGCTATCCCCTCCCCCAGCAAACAAGTAACGGTGATCAGCAACTTGAATCCTACGTGGATCATTAGCTGTTCTTAGCTAGCACCTCCTTTCGACATAGCTCTAGTCGAACGGCTACATGGTGTTCTAGTTCAACAGGAAGATTGACCCAAATTGATCACATATCTGTAAGCTATCGTTGGCGTGGATCAGTACAAAATTTCAGATACTGCTGGACCACCTGCGTTGAGTCGGATCATGGACTAATTCTGTTCCACTTCATTCATCGTTGATCGGCAGAAATCGCCTCCTCAGCTCATCATCGTCTGCGCGATCCATCTGTCTGTACACGTTATGAGGAGAAGCTTGGACAGGAACTGGGAGAACTGCAACATAGTGGAGTAGATCAACTGTGGGACCAAATTAGATTTTCGATGCACACTTCAACAAACGTTACTTGTGGGACCGAATCCGAAGTTCGCCGAAGATATTGGATCTCTCAGAAGTCAGTAATCCTGATTTGTCAAAAGCGAAGGACCCCAGTCTTCCAGGACCAGCGTAGGGACTGCCAGCGCCTGCAACGTCAACTCAAGAAAGGTCGCGAAAACTGGTGGGCCAAAATAGCAAGTGAAATGGAGGTGGCTTCTGCATCAGGGAATAGTCAACTACCACTTCACCTGATACGTAGCACCGGAGTTCATCGCATACCGGTCGTTGAGACCATTTGCGATAAAAGTGGACCGAGTATTCACAATAAAGAACAACAACTTGATCGCTGGGCAGAGTATTTTAGTGAACAGTTCAATCGGCCCAGTGCTAATGTGGTCAGTCCAGCAGGTGCGGCGGAAACCCCATGGGTAGTAACCTGCGAGCCCCCATCAGAATCGGAAGTACTAAGTTGCATTCAATCATGAAGAAAGGGAAGTCTGCGGGACCTGATGGGCTTCTCCCTATTCTTTTCAAGGTGGGCGGCGATTCCGCGAAACCCATTGCGGTCGCTGTACCTGTATACTTCTGGCAACGTGAGGGTCTACGGTTGGCTAAGTAAACCGTTCGAAACCAGAAGCGGTGTTCATCAAGAGTGCGCTATTTTGCCATTCTTGATCAATTTCGTCGGAGCCGAGATACCGGAGAACGCACTTAGTGGTCTCCACAATGTTGGTATTGAATGGGCAGCTGGAGAAAAGCTGTGCGATTTAGAGTACGCTGATGAAATCACTTGCTTGTCGAATGTACGGAGGATGCACAGAGAGCACTTGACAGATTAGCAAGTTGTCGCTCCGTTCGGCATGCGCTTTGCACCTTCAAAGTGTAGTGATG
>UZAN01048174.1:2402-24701 GCA_900618425.1 Echinostoma caproni | reverse complement strand
TCTGGTCCCCTTGCGTGTCGACGGACTGGGGCACCGGTTGGGTGAAAAAGATGATGTGCGCGGATACTTCAAGAAATTTGCCTCGCGAACTTCAGCATTCAAGTGAAGGGTATCTTAAAGAAAATCGTGTGTGTACTGGCACATGTGAAACCAAGCTGAAGGAGTGAAAAACGCTGGTCGTTTTCTGTGAATGTGTACAGATTGCAGAACGTCATCAATGAGCAGTAGACTTTCAGACGAAAATGACGTAACAACACGTGTCATCATCCTCATCGTTTTTCGCGTTAAACTCAGGTCGATCAGTGTATCGTAAACAGTGGCACTCGTGTGTCTTAGGCTTTACGTGTTAAGACGGAGCTTAAAAAAAAACCCGTCCGATCGCGCATGCCTTTAAGTCAGGTCAAACGCATGCTCGCAACGCGTCAGACAAGCTGAGCCCGATTGGAACAAATCAGTCAATGTTTGTCCAGTCGATCAACCGATATGTCATGGACGCAATCTGATTGACTGGCGCCTCATTGCCCCGTTCTCGTGAGCGTGATTTGTTCTGTATATTTGCGTATCGAAATCTAATCGAAAAATTTAGACACACTGACTGTTGTCTCAACGTGTGTTCTCTCTCCGCGTTATTGTTGCGGGTTAAGCCAGAGTTGCTCATGTCGTTCGTACGTCTGAACTGAACACAACATTGTGAAATCTCATTTTTACTCTGATACTGCTCGGGATGTTCAAATCTTCCCTGTACGCCTTCAGCTAAAGGGCAGTCATGAGAAAACAGCCAAAACCGGCTGACGAAAGTGCGTGGTTAATGGTTGTAAAAAGTGAAATAAACAGGTCGATCACAACACCTGGTGTAGAATTGTTGGAAATTGATGCCACCTTTGGTTTACTTCTACCGATTCAGTTTCTGTTTTTTCTTATTCATTATCTTGTTTCTGCATTCGATCTCGTTAGTTCCACGACCAGTTATCGCTCATTAAACACTGGTGACCGGAATTACTTGAGTGCCTCCTATGACAATGCACCTTCCTGAACGTGGCCGTAATCGTCAGTTCGGACCAAATGACCTCGGTGAGAAACCATCACTATCCTCAGAATCAACTGCGAAGCTAAATGAACGAAAAGTTATTCTTTTCAACTCACACTATGTTGCTACACTCCGATCCATTAGACATAACCGCCTTGTGAATGGCGGAGTTTGCGAAAACGGTGCAGCGATCACTAGTGATCAAAATACTTGGGATGGTCTAGTCACAGAAACCAGATGCAAGTGAGGTAGTCCATGATTCCGAAGGCAAACTAACCAATTTTACCGCTTACCATCTTATCGTCTAAACTGTTCTCAACTGTAGTCAAACTTTAGCTTAGATCAAAGACACATCTGCCGATGTAATAATTCAAAGGAATCTTAGTTGTTTGGAGAAACAGATTGAATAATGAGCCGAACAACTAAAGCAAATACAAAAGGAATCACCGTTCATATGGATTAACAACCCCTTTGGTACCCGGAACACAAACACTGTGGGTGGATCCCCGGAGGATATGCATTGGTACTGGTTCCTGACCAGGATGGTGCAACTATGAAGTGTCTCCAAAGTTTTGGAGAGGTGGTTGACTAGGTATGATAAATACACCCCGCTCAATCTGTTTATCCCCGTGACCCCTTGGTCATCAACACAGATCCACTAAATAGAGACGATTTCGTGAACAAGTTAGGAGTTACAATGGACAAACTTGAAGTAGTCATCCCATATTTACAACTGTGCAAAGAAACTTCGTGGATTATCTTTTCAACTTAGGCAGTTCATTGCCAAATAAAAATCATTTCACTTTTTGTTTATCAACGCGTTTTTCCTGTTCTTCTTTATTGTCCCTCGGTGGTTTTCTCTAGGCTACTCAATAGAGACGTCTTCGTCGAGATTTGTCGATTATCAGTTCTATTTTTTATTTCCGTTGATGATTTATCGAAAAAACTGATTTTCACTTGTCCGCGTGCGAAACCTCCTTTACATGGTGATCTATCCAAATGCTTCTCTACGTGTTTTACATATTGTTTATTACCCTCTAGCATTAACCTCTGCAGAAATTCCCCAGTACCCTATATCGCTGGAATCCTTGTTAGCCGACAGCGCGTTTCTTCTGAATTTTCAGCAACCTTGGAGGTTAAATGTTCTACTAGTGTTGTTTACCCCTTTTGATGAGATGTGTAATTGTTTGATGAAATGCGGACGTCTATCCACGGAAAAGTCTATACAATTACAAATTGACAACTCTCGTTGTTTAAAAATGCGAGAATAAGATTGTCTCATCCCCAGTATGTGGTCGCTCTGCAGCGGGGCGTGACCCCAATTATGTGAAGTTAATCGTAAGATATGCTCGGGATTGTGACAGTTTTATTTGTGCATCCCTATTCATTTTCGTTGGACCAAAAATTCCAACGACCATAGAAAAATATCTCAAAAGATTTTAAATGCCCTGAAAGAGGCGTTGTTTGCGTATTCTTTAGGTCAACGCTTTTGATTTAGTAGATTCAATCGATGTAGTCAGCCACACCATCGGATTGAAAAGATTTACGAATTAGTTCTTAGCCAGTATTTTCATCTGTCAGGTTCCAACTTCAAAGAGTGCTTCTGTTTACCTCACGCGTTTATTGTTTAAGTTTCTTGGAGGGGGGGGGGTGAAAACAGCATCTGTATTGTCATCTAGATTGTGTCTATTGTACGGATCAGGTAATGTAAATATTTCGTGCACACTTGCCATGTAGCAAACAGACACGAATTAGTGTATCTTTCTTGTTTGCTCTCTGATCTTTTGCCGAAAAAATTACAATACGTACTGCCGCAACAGACTACGGTCATTATCCTCAAAGGAGGAGTGGTCTGCCTACGTTCATACTACACCGGCAATTTGCGAATGGGTGTGGTTCCATCATGCTAACAGCTAAGCTGAATGCATGTGACAACTATTGTCATGCTGGTTTGAAAACAAGTGCGAAAGAGCGAGATAGGATAGAGAGAGTGTGTGTGCGTGCCAGTAATATAAGCAGCAGACGTGGTCTCAAATTTTGCGAAATGCTGACCACGTAAAACGTAACCATGCGACTATATACTTGAGATTTAGACAACTCTGCATAAGACAGTTCTTATCTCCCCTATCGGACTTACTTCTGGGTGATGGAGGAGTCAAGTTAAATGCCGTAAATAGATAATACGTAATTTTCGCCAGAACATGTAAAATAATATAAAGATAAAGGTATCCCTCCCACCCCTAGGGCCGAATTCCAGGTATGCAAGGTAGTATGACATAAGTCAATCGATTCAATTCAAAATTCTGTGACACTCTGCGCATACCCTCAAAGAGAATCCAACACACAAGCTTATCATGAAAGTTTCAACTATGTCTTATCAGGATAATTCCAGAAGCTTCCTGTAATGTGATCGAGTTTATGAAAACGTATCACGAATGGAGTGCAATATTCATGAAATAAGGAGCACGGAATATTAGAATGCCAACTCAGATTTTGGGTTATACCTTCATCATGTCCTTAGTCAACCTGTTCGTACTTCGCGAACTATCGAAAACAAATGTGACACAAGTAAAAATCGAAAATGTTTTGGTTCGTTTGCCGTTGAAAAAGGGGGCAACTAATTCGATACTACTGGTAAAATAAATATTGGCCAATCTGGGACAAACGCAGCTGAAATAGTGTATAGGTCATATGGGTAACCTTGATCAGCTTCGCGTCGTAAGTTGGCAAACAGAACACCATTCTTCTTTTGATTTCAAATAAATTCAACAAATCACGTTCAGTTGTGACACAACTCGGCTCATAGGGTCATATACAGTGCTACATAAGCTATCGGGTTAAGTTTTTACAAGCCTTAAACATTCACTTTCGTGCGGTAGTTTTGGTTGCTGTCTCTAAGCTGTCCATTTGCATGACATAGTAGAAGAAAGCCTAGAANCTAGAATGTTGAAATCAGTGTCAGGGTAAAAATAGAGAATTCATTAACACTAGGGTTACACGGACACCTGGGAGATGCACGGGCGGAACTCTTTTTCACAGTCACAAACAAACCATGGATTACAATAAGCCAGAGATACTCATCATGGAAGACTAACGCGATAAATATAATCGAGTCCATTGACCAGGGTTTTCAGACCCCCATTTCAGGGCTTAGCTTGACCATACTTGACTTTTTTCATCTCCTATTGCCCTCGGTAAGCCTAGCACCCAGTGAAAATCTATTTGGTGATACTCGCAACACACCCCAATCAACGTAATCAATAGAGGTTCCAGTGGTTAACCGCAGTAATTTAAAGCTCGGTGCCTGACGTCAGCCTTTATCGTTTGGTCTCCCAAACCAGACTCGCACAATGCTGAGTACAGAGTGTTGTTGGAAGATCGACAGTCTATTTCTATCCTGTTTTTAATGACTCTGTGTAGTAATCACAATAGGTATGGTTTACGGATCACGAATCACGGTCTCAACCGATGCACAGAATCGCAATATCAATGGGATGTCCCGCCACCGAGACGCAGGAAATAGGCCACAGAAGTTACGGTTCCTGTATTGAGCCAAACACAAATAACACTGACCAAACGGATATCAGCCAATCGCCTTCCTTGTTCTTCAAGTCACACGGCTTCTTTTTCAACTCTATAACTGTTGACTGATCGATACTGTTGGCCCATGATCCGATGTCCCGAAAGCGGAAAGGGTAGGCGCTTGTTCGGCGTCATCTTGGAGGGCTGACTGACCACACCCATGCTCTGTGCCGCATAGTAGAACTGGCCGAACTGCTAGAGCACATACGCGATCTTTCACATACAGCCAGATGTTGCGCCCACGCTAATTCTCCCAATGCGTATTGACCCTTCTGTACGCGTACTGACTTTTCATCCGTTATATTTCCGCCGGGTGAGATGAAGTTGTTTGGTGTCGCTCCGTGGTTTGCGTCATCTCCTAGGCTAGGATCACCACACAAAAACATATCCGTAAACAAATTTATCAGTGTTTATTATCCTAAAACTAGTGATTACTTCTTGAGACATCATGAGGAAATTTCACCACAAAACGCCAAATGGAATTCTCACCCCGTAGGCTAATGATTTAGTTGATCAAGACTAGTTGCATGAGGCAACCATACTAGAAAGAAGAAACGAGCGTTGGCCACCTCAGGAAGCTTTCAGATGAACATAAGCGTGTTTTCATATGTTTGGATTCTGCATACAGGCATCGTGCCTCATAGATGAAGGATCCCTGTGATAGAAGTATAACAGATTATATATAAGAATAAGACGAAAAGAGTCGCATTATCAACCCGTCTCTTGTGAGTTGAACCTAGCGTTAAGTGTCTTATTCAGTTTCAAAAGAATTTCAAATTAGACGTAACAGAGGTTTCGAACTTATGAAGGTATGGATTACTACCAGAAGTTCCAAAAAATTCACCGTCAGCCATCAATGAGGCCAAACAACCATACCTCATTTGATACAAGTTTCCCACAAAGTGTAATGGAGAATCGGATGGCAATTTTCATGAATAGAATTTACTAATTTGACACGTGAATACAGAGTGATAACATTTTGTCTTATATATTTATAAATCTAGCTATTGTTTCCAAGTTAGGCTTTTGATATAAAATGCAAAGTTTATCAAATCATCATATCATTTAGATCACATAAAATGTATGCAATTCTGTTGCTTTACTGTGACCACCGGAGTTCAATGTAGTCCAATTTTTATCTCATGTCAAATACCGATTGCTTGAGATCACGCATAAGATTGTGTTCTCCATTCGACATGAAACCCAAATTCGTCACGAAAGAGACGAATAAAACTCAGTTGAAATTGACACTTTCGCTGACCGTGTTTAAAAACATTTCTCGCTTTGTGTTGTCTATTGTGTTCGTGTTGTCTCATGGTTGGTGATCTGAATAAAAGATGAGTTATGGAACTTCAGACTAGCTCAAGAAAGACCAAAATCGAGGCCACTTCAAACAGGCACAAAGTTCGTCTGGGCTCCAACAGGTATACGCATGCACACGTACACACGGCACGTGTACGAAGTAGCTTCGTCCCTCAAGTTCCACCTGGTGGTTACTTGAATCAGGCCGACTACTTGGCTTTGTCTGGGTGCAAATTAACGACGAACCGATCTCCGAGCCGACTGATGCATGGTATGCGTAAATACAGCGCTACAACTTGGGGGATTATTGTGAGCGAGCCCTTTGGACAGTCAGTAACAGTAAGTTTACTCTATGTGGAGTTGCAAGCAAGATGGAGAAAACAGTGCGAAACCCACAAGGAATCGTTTTCCAGGATGCGTTGCAATGCCCGGTTGAAAAGCGATCTCAAATCACATATAGATCAAACCAAGCTTGACAAAAACCAAAAGACAAAACGGCGTGACTGTACAACTTGTCTGCAAAAGCTCTGTATTTCTTCACCTGTTATACTTACCGACGAACTGCATTTGGTATAAGGTTGATAAGAGAAACTTTTTGAACCCATCTATAACGATGTAATGTGGTATGATAGAATTCCTGGACCGCAGAAAGGCAACCATAGAAATGTGTTCAACATACCATGATTTCGTTAACGGTGAGGAATCCCAGCCTTCGGGGGTGAAGAGTTATGTGGGGATCGAGGAGTTGCCTAGAATGAACAGGTTGGATGAGTATAAGAGAGAGTCTAATTTTACCGATGTGAGGAAGAAAACTGACCAAACCAACCTCAATTATGTTTTTCATACGATAACCAAGTAGTACTTGACAAAGTTCTTTTCAAACAGGCCACAAGTGAAGCAGCGTGTGAAATCACTCAGCATTTAGTTGGATTTGGAACAAGGCTCAATCGGTTGATATTTCTGACTGACTTTCAGACAAGGAATAAATTTCTATGGAACAGAATTTTATGTGATAGTACACTGAATAGCACGTTTAGAAAATATAGTAGGGAAAACGCTGACGCATGTGATGAAAGAATACAAAAGTCGCGTTACTTAATGCAACTCTAATTTTACTGTCAAACAGTTTAGAATAGGTCCACCCCAACTTGGTCGACCAAATTCTGTGAAAGCAAAATTCATAGACAGGCAACTTTGAAATTAATTTGGTAGTTGCTAATTGTGAACAAACTACCGAAGGGGGGGGGAAATAAGTGATGAGGTAAAAGAACTTGTGCATACAAATTTAAATTCTTCCAAAAAAGCACTGAAAAACATTGAGATCGAATCAAGACTTAGTAAGAAAATTGAGTGTTATTACAGTAGTAAAACAAAAAAACTAACGCGAATCGCAATGGCAGACGAAGCACGGAATTACACCGGCAATCGTGTGCTGAAGAAAGGCCACAGAGATCGATGTTAGTTTATTGCAGATCCATGCGATTAAATAATAAATATAGAAAAACGTCATAGATGTGGTGATCCAGGCCTACACTATGGCGCCTACCCTGGAGCAGCACGTTACAGTTACAGGACATAGGCGATCAATCAAGTTTGAATGCTGACGTCAATGTCACGTGCATGGCTTCCGAATACATCTCATTGGTGGATGGTGCCAGCCAATCCAAAACAATGCAGACAGAAGCAAGATTATGCAAGCAGTACTGCAATCCAATTGGTGGAAACCCAGATAGCCAATAATCTCCCTTTGTACATATTATTTAATCACCTTCATTTCTTCCAATAACCGAACTATAAACTGCATCTCCTGTGGCCTTTTCCTTGCGTCTCGCGAGACATTGCGAATCCGTGCCATTGTAGTCCAGTGTTTCTGCGATCCAGTCCGAGATAGCTGATTATTGATTCGAGTCCTGTGATTCATATTGCGTGGTTGGTGTTTTGAATTCCGTGCGTACTACTACTGCTAATACAATAAATACAATAGATTAAACAGATCCTCGACCGATAGCCTCTTTGTATTCTCGACGTAACAGCTTGAACTGCGAAGTTTCGATGGTCAGCACTATCCACCTGTGGTTCGTTGTCCTGAAACTGTTACGCGGAGCTCCTTGTCTTGTTTTATCTCAACCGCGCTCATTGCTCTACCCAACGAATATGGAATAAAAATTACCGATCCTGTTGCCAGCGTTGCATCTGTCGATATTTATCAAGAGTTAGCTCGATTAAATAGTTATAGGTCCTGTGGCCCCGACGGTGTTTCACCCATTGTCCTGAAAGAATGCGCTGCCTTCCTTTCCCCTGTACTGAGTGAAATTTTGATAATTGTATTTCGAAGTAACGTATACACGACTGCTAGAGAATAACCTCCATCACCCCAGTACCGAAAAAAGGATCCTCAAAATGCCGTCCCATTGCATACACCTCAGATGTTTTGAAGGCGTTTGATAGGCTCCTCATTGAGACCCTTGTTGGGACGAGGATCAAGATCTTGCCCGCATCTAAAAATAGGGACTTCGAATTCGGAAAGATTAGTGTCAGTTCCTGATGACGTCCATCAAGGACCTCGGTTTTATCTTTGACGCCCGAGGACGCCGTCCAGACCCCGAAAACGTCCAGGCTATTACAGATATGCAGCCACCACGAGATGTCTCCGCACTACGGTCTTTTCTAGGCATAGTCAGCTACTATAGCGCATTTCTTCCGACGTTACACAATTTTCGTGCTCCACTGAATGATATCCTTAAGAAGAATGTGCCTTAGAAATGGACAAAGGAATGTCACTTCGTCTTTATCAAGCTCAAAACCATGCTGAGCTCAGATCTTATTCTATGCCATTATGATCCTAAGCTGCCGCTTGTGATCGCTTTCAATTATGGCATAGGTGCTGTTATGTCCCATGTGTGGCCGAATGGGACGGAACGACCTATCACTCATGTCTATCGTACCTAATCATCAGCTGAGAAGAACTACAATCAGACAGAAAAAGAGGTCTCAGGAATCATCTTCGGTGTCAAAAAACTTCACAAGTACATTTACGGCCGCTCGTTCACGTTGCTCACAGACCAAAAACCACTCCAGCCAATCTTTGGCTCCAAGAAAGGTATCCCAGTGCATACGGCTAATCGACTACAACGCTGGTCTCTTGCCTTATTGGCATACGATTTCCGCATTGAATTCCACCGCACGCAGGACTTTAGCCAAGCGGATGGTTTATCACGTCTTCTAAAAACCAGACGTCCACCCCAGAAGACATGGTGATTGCAGCTATCACGTCTGACGCTGACACACTTGGGGCACTGAACGACGCTATCAGGGGAACTCCCTTTACTGCAGAGGACATCAAGCAAATGATACCAATGTTTGATCCACTATATCATGAACTATGTATGGCTGGCCGCCTGAAGTGACCTCCGACGAGTTGAAACAGTTGTATATGAGACGTACATCCGTACCTGTGGTTGAAGAATGCCTTATGTTCTCTAATCCTGTTTTCATTCCATCGTCATTACGTTCACGAGTACTCCGCTAACTTCATGCCACTCGCCCCGGCATGAGCAGGATGAGGGCAATCGCATGAAGCTATGTGTACTGGCCCTTCATTGACAGAGACATAGAAACCATTGTTCGGCAATGTTCTCAGTGCCAACAGGCTGCCAAGCTTCCACCAAAAAGACGACCAACCAGCACCTACAGGTCCATGGGAGCGACTACACATTGACTATGCGAGACCAGTAAACGATATCTGCTACCTCATCTTAGTAGATGCCTACTCCAAGTGGCCTCAGACCTACGCCATCTTCTCACTGCTGGCAATATCACCTCTTTTCTGTGCCGCGTTCTCACCCAACATGGCCTACCGGAAGTGGTCGTTTCGGATAATAGCACCCAATTCACTTCAGCTGTTTTCCGGGATTTCTGCCAATGACGGCACATCCAACATATTCGGACTCCACCATATCACCCACAATCCAACGGTCAGGTGGAACAATTCATGGATACTTTCAAAAGAGCCCTGTTGAAGCTTAGAGGGGAGGGGACTACAGATGAAATTCGCAACGGTTCCTCTTAGCATACCGTTCAACTTCGAATGAATCAACATCGAATGGCAAGACCCCTGCAGAAGTGCTAATGGGCCGTAAATTGTGGACAGTCCATGACATCATTTTACCCAAAGACACCAGTTAAATCAGAAGGAGATACAATGGAAGTAAGCAAGCCTGCACCGAAAGCTGCTGTATATGGCAGGGATTATCGTCCAGATCGCGACCCATGGGCAGAAGAAACCAATAAACGGTGAATTGTCAGAGTGCTTTATGAAGTGGAAATAGGGCAGGATCTATGTTTATGGCACAAGAACCAATTGCGTCTGAGATATCACCAACCTTGCGAAGTTGAACAAAAGGCACTTCTCCTGGATATCCGCTGGGCAATTTCGACATCCCAACCAAGAATACTGAAATACCAGCAGAAGAAGCATGCCTCATACCAAGAAGATTTTCCGGTTGGCCACGAAGACCAACCAGAAGATTGCAAGTAGACCCCCGTTACCAACACCAAATATAACCAAACTAAGTGGAGAGGTGTTGGGACGAAGATCATTGCTATTCGTCCCAAGATAAGCCCACGTGCATGTTTGCTATTTCTGTAAGAAAAATTGAACAGATTTACAAAACATTCAACTCTAATTAGGGCCATCTCGGATCAATACTGATCTCGTGGAGATTAATCAATAATATTCCGTCTTACGGAAATATTCACTCTGTCCATCCGTCTGATCCGTGGCCTATGACCGGTTGAACTTTGCTCATTGTGCAATTGACTGGTACAATCTTTTTCTTGCATTGATCGATGTTATTTTCAGTCACATATAAGCATCAGAATAAAACTTGTAAGTTGACTTGCGACTTGTAACTTGTGTTCAACGCCATCAAAACCTGTGCATCTGAACCCGTGCCTATTCTCTCTCGTGTTTTGGGAGGCCTGGGAGATCGATAGACGAACGTGCGTTCCGTGTTTCGCCTAGGTAGCTTCCGCTCCTAGAACTATCATTCGTTCACGGACATAGTGCCAGTCCGCTGTTCTCGTGTTCCGTGTGCTACTAGTGTTACTTGGCTATATTTTGTGTTCTTTGCACTCGTAGTGTTCACCTGTGACATAGTGCTGTGCGACACAATAGTAGGCAACGGATATAAGCGGCGTAAAATATAACAAATTGGCGACGTAAAATCCCTGTCTACACAATTTAATGTTGGTGACCCGAGCCAGTTTGCATACACTCAGTCCTGCGGTACCACGGATGAGCTTGCTTAGCTGTCCCACTTTGTTTTATCGAACCTGGATAAGAAAAGCGAGGCTGTACGCATAGGTTTCCTTGACTACAGTGATGCCTTCAACACAATTGATCGACAACTTTTGTTAAATTCTCTCTTTTCGGGCAGAGTTCAACCTTTTACAATCGAACTCTTGACCAGCTATTTCTCCAACCGTCAGCAGTTCACACGCTACAAAGGTCGTACATATTCACTGCTGCCCTCCTCACAATGCGTACTACAAGGCGCTATTTGATCCCCTTTTCTATTTTCCGCTTAGATTTCCTCCATGCCTGTGAGCAATTGTTCTCTTTTTGTTAGGCATGCAGATGATAAATCATTCGGAATGTCCTTCCGCAACCTATCATTTCAAGCCACTCTGCAAGAAAACATGTCAGAAACAGTTGAGTGGTCTCAAGAAAGGAACCTCTGCATAAACCTTCAGAAATTTTATGGCGTACTTTTTCCCCTCTGAAATGACAAAGGTATGATGAATTGGCAAATGCCAGCCCACCTTTATCTGTCCCCAGTGACCAGATTGATCGACAACCGTCTGTCAAATACCTTGGCGTTATTTTCAAACCCGTCTTTGTAACGAGAATCTCAAACTCATTTCCCGATCCATCAGGTTTCTCTCAGTTTGTAGTCTCATACCACGGGAACATCTCGTACAGTATTTGACGACACCACCTCAAGCCCTGTAAACATTCTCCAACAAGATTTTATCTGATATTTGCCACCACTTTTATTCTGCTCTTAGTCAATGCCTTTCTCACTCATCCACCCGTACCACTCACAAACTTATAAAGACACGCACTGAAGCTTACAGGCGCTCTATTGTACCGTATCTCGCCAGATTTCTAACAAGCCATGAACTCGTTGCAGGAAATCTGCGCATAACGCTAAACTAAATCAATCATAAACACCCGGGTATACGATTATCTTTTTGATGTTGCTATCTTTTAATTGCCGTATTATAGTGTTTTTTTTTTATATG
Source organism: Echinostoma caproni (assembly GCA_900618425.1). Classification (NCBI taxonomy): domain Eukaryota; kingdom Metazoa; phylum Platyhelminthes; class Trematoda; order Plagiorchiida; family Echinostomatidae; genus Echinostoma; species Echinostoma caproni. The sequence goes on along the minus strand of UZAN01048174.1, from coordinate 12,484 downwards.
TTTGCTGACACACTGTGGTTCTGTTATTGCTGAATGTCCACCTTTCTAGGTGTATAAATCGATTCCTTGACTTGGCTTTATGAAATTCGATTTTCTTCACCAAATACAGTGGCATCCAGCCATAAAATACGGTCAATTAATGACTAGAATTTCCCTTGTCACTGAATGCTGAATCAATAATACCGAGATCACGAGTGACCCAATCACATGATATGCCAATAAACCTAGATTTTCTACCTGAAGCACCTTAGGAACTTCAATGTTGGTACTCAACTACTTCAGCCTCCCATATACTACTGAAATAGAACGCTTAGTCACTCTAATTTCGACGATTGCCAAAGGTTCACGTTGTTCAGTGTGTTAGAAATCATCGAAGAACAGCAATAATACCACTTTTGCTGTATCATTTCATTTTATTGATTTTCAATGTGACGATAAGATCGAAATTGAGGATTTTTTGTAATACAGCATTCCTGTTGGTGAAACTGAATTCTTCTGATGGTTTGATGCGGTAGAGAAACTGCGAATGTTCCAGCCACTCATTGATCAAGTACCAGGATATTCATTGTTCCTTTCCGGATAAACAGGTCTTTTTTTCGTTTACTATGCAGTCAGGCTTGATAATTAAAAAATGAAATAATTATGCTTTAGAGTAGGTCAAATCAAACGAGTTCCCACCATGTATTGGTGGCAATAGTAGAATATTTTACTTTACCGGTTTCGCATGGGGACAACAACCTCATTTCATCGAATGCAGAGTGGCAAGCCCCAAGATAGGTATTATGTTAAATGGTGTGTGGTATTGACTCAAGGTAGTGAAATAGATGGAGTTTGAACCTCGGATCCGTATATGCCCGTGCGTGCATGCATGCGCGTCGATGGCAACCACAACTTAAACCGTTTAACCAGGGTTGACTTTATAGCCCACGAGCATGAAGTGTTTCAGATAAGGTATATACTTGTACTACTCTCTCCGCTCACCGATCGATCGAACAAAATACCATAGGATGAAGAGTTTCAAATGTCCCTCCAGTCATTTCCCGAAGGTTTTGAGTGATATTGTTCATTTTACAGAATGACAAAGGACGAAGCATGTTTATCCGGAACAATCAAACAACCATTTCCAAGTTGAAAAAAATTGAGTTCCGTTTATTATAGCAGTATTCGCTTATTTAGGTTCAAGGCCGAACTAGTTAACCACAAGGACCATCGAAACGGCCATGTAGATTGACGCAATTTTCGGAAGAACACGAAACGTTTTGCCCTACTGTATTTGCGATTAGACATCTGGTACAAATATGGCTTCATTTCATGTCATGCAAATCCAGAGACATCCTGGTCTAATTTTTTGTTATTCATACCTTTGTTCTAAGCGCATTGACCGCTGTTTGAGCGTTTAGTTAAGGAATAATTATTTTGGCTCTCAACCTGAGGGTTCTCATTAGCAAAAATATTTCCCTGTCCCCAACTTGTGTTCGTTTGTAGTTATATAATAAAAAATTAGGCTTCCCTGTTGTGCTATTCATTCTATTCATTCCATCACTTAAATATCCAGTCCTTCTGCTGTTCGAACAAACCTAACAAAAAATCTGTGTGAATGGCCTCTTTTGTAAAAGTTAGCTTTATTTATTTCCGTTATTCTTTGTGAGTTTTGATTTTATTTGTTATAATTCTAGTTATCGTTTCGAAATACATTATCATGCTTATTTGATAATAACAATTGACAAGTGAACGGAAGTGTGGGGAATTGCTCCTCTCAGTCAGTGGATGAGGTAAGCCAATCTCATAACATCGTGGATACAATAAAATTCACTTCAGTAAACCTGACACACATTGATGGGACTACTGATGCCAGAATGTACCAAAATGTCTGAAATGTGTGGGCAGATGTGTCGTGAATTATTTGATGAACTTCATCGCATGAGGTCCATTTGTAAGCTCGGGTGCCTTCAACATCGTTCTGACGTTGTTGTGTCTCATTTGAAGTGCAAATACATCTAAACTAACTTAGGATCGGGCTTGGGAGGATCGCAGGGGTTATTTCCACTTGACCACTGGACAGCTGGTGAGACAGCTTGTTACACTGTCGATACACGGCAAAGCACACCTCACCTTTGCATGCTTTTTGTGGTTATCGCCTCTTGCTCGTTTTATGATTGAGCCTCCAGGGTTATGACTCGGTTGCAAACAATCTTAAACAGACTAGTTGTTGGAAATAAGTAGTATTGGATTAAATTCGATTTCTTGGTGAATTTTGTCGCATCCAGAACGCAGGAGAAATGAACCAAAAAAGTCCAAAGTACTTCGGAGAAGTCATTACGATGAATAATAAACAATAACTAGTGACGTGGCATTTTCAACAAAAGTATACTTCAATCAAGACAGATTTTATTATCAAAAGATAGAAAATGGAAGAATTTCATACTCTACGACGAATGCAATTCCTTGTTTGAAAGTTCTGTCAAAATATGGGATGAGCAGTTTAGTTCTTTCTTTTCCGGGGAAAACATATTCAAATGTTGGAAATCGGACAAACACTAATTGGTAAGTGTCTGGGTGTTTCAGTAGGTATGGCTTGCCACAAACAAAGATTGATCGTCAGCTGCGCCTTTCAAGCCACCCGCGTACTTGCCCAGTGACGCTTCACCACAAGCCTAAAAGAGATGGAATACGGTAACGGGGCGTAAGGCAACGCGATTCACCCTATACATATAATCTTTCACGTGTTTGAGTTCAGACTCTGTGCCAAACAAACCAAAGTACAATAACCCATATAAAATACAAAAGCTTTCATGATCTACCTGCGGGCAGAATACTAACAGGTTTCCCTGGCTGAGGCATGTAACGTTTCTTACGGATTAACAGCGGGAGTCTTCGGTTGATTAAAGCCTGATCCGCGACACAGCCAGTCAAATTCAAATTTTTATTATGGGATACAACTTATAAAGACTTCGCTTTTACAAATCCCATAGGGTGTTAACACTTTGATTCGGATGACAGCCATGTGACAGCCGTAACCCATTGGGGTCCGGGTCCAGTTCATCAGATGATACACGCGGGATCAAACTCCCAAGGTGCCCAATGCATTTCAATGCCCAATCAAACCGGTGACCACACTGCCACAACCAGGAACGTGTGTGTGGTTCGTGTGGCCCTTGTTGGTTCATTTGAAATTAGGGTTTTCAGCCTACTCCCTTAGACGAACCGCAATTGTGCCTGTGGTGGGTTAAGTGAATCAATCGAAATCTCGTCTAATAAATTACACGTGTTATGGTTAAATATGTCGAAGTTCAATCGAAAGACCAATTGTTTATTTTCCTACTTCATTGACGATCATTCTTTTCGTATTTGTCGGAAATCGGCAGTGCTGACAAGTATCGTCAATTGCCAGACACGCTGATAACCAGAAACGCACTAGGCGAGAACATTTAGTTTAATTGATGGTTATGATTGTCAAAGATTGTCGAAATAATTGCCATGAACCGATGGAAAAAGACTGCTTTTATAAAAAGAATCGCCCATCACTCGGATCTGCCTAGGTAACCCTCCTCTCGTTCACGTCTATTTCTGATCGATTTGCAAACTTTTCACCAGGGTGAGATAATAATCGCACCAGTTTGAGTGTACGGAAATAGTTCAATATTACAAAGGTGTTTTTGCTCGTTTTATCAGATAAATTACCTGCTTCAGTTTCTCTTTAAGCTTGGCTCGAGGTTAATGGTCAGTTTTTAAGCTATTCATGTAGCATGTTGTCTCAGCATTCAAACAGCAGTGCAAGAATGTTTTCTTGGGAAGTGGAGGAGGACAATCCCATAACTTCTTCCTTGTTACAGGTAAATACAAATAAAATGTTTTCTTAGCGCCTGATACTTTATGTACACAACGACGTGGTATTGTGCAACAAGCCACTTCAAGCCAAGAAGCACCCATTGGTAAAAAAGTGGACATTTTTGAAACGGATAGTTTTTTACTCATATCGAAATACCTGGTCTTAACTCGGATCCTTACTTACTTGGGCTCGTTTAAGTAATTCCTTCTGCGCTTTGACAACATTCTCTGGCTTTCCTTGCCATGCGGCCAGCACGGATGCTTGTAGAGCACGTCCGTAACTGAAAGTCAACTTCCATGGTTTCTTCCCGTGCACTTTGTTAATGGCACACAAATTCACCGCCGCTTCCTCTTCAGATTGACCACCGGATAAGAATGTGACACCAGGAACAGCGGCTGGCACTGTGCGTTGCAATGCCGTGACCGTAGCTAAGGCTATCTAAAATTAGAAAACAAATGAAAGGTTGGTTATCATTTGTCAACTCCGTGCTCACTCAACTGTGGCGCCAATTATAACTATGAAAAACATTGGAAGCACAAAAAGAACATCGTTCTCTATTTGGCTGAGAGCTGCGTCAGGTATTCAGAAACTATGACGGGATTCTACACCTTTAACGTTGGTTGCGTTGGATGAGCTTAAGATTATACTGGTTATTATAGAAATGGATTGGGACTAACTAGAAGGAAAAGAAGGAAGTGAACCTCTATGATCAGAGAAGGTGCAGAATCTAATTGTGCATTCAGACCTGATAAGAAGTGACAACAATGAAACCACAGCTGTCGGGTAGTTGCCAAATCCCTCACCGTCTCCAACCAATCAATTACAGAGTCTTTCGAAATCAAACCTGAAAGGCGAGGAATACCTACTGTCGAAGTTCAATCGAAAGACCAATTGTTTATTTTCCTACTTCATTGACGATCATTCTTTTCGTATTTGTCGTACATATTCACTGCTGCCCTCCTCACAATGCGTACTACAAGGCGCTATTTGATCCCCTTTTCTATTTTCCGCTTAGATTTCCTCNCTGTGAATTTCTTCATGCATTCGTCTCTATATACTTACACATTTAGCACCAGTATTTGCAAATACGGCACCTCCTCTTCACGTCATCTGTTGTCTTCTACGTGGTTTCCTCCAACCCGGAGCGGCTACAGCTGGTTATGCGCAATAGGTGTCCTAACCAGAGAAGCTTGCTAATCTGAACTCGATTTGATAACGAACTTTCCGCAGAATCATTACCAAATACTCGCCGGCTTAACTCAGTGTTGCTTACGTGCTCGCACCATCCAAACTGGGCCAAACTACGTGAACATAGATAATCAAAGACTTCGAGATGATGAATTTCTTTCAAGAGCAAATTTAGGGTCTCGCAAGCGTAAAATAAAACTGAAAGCACACTGATGCTGTATACGCGATCTTTCATTTTCAAAGGAACATCACGTCGGCACCGAAACTGTTTCAGTTCTGGCTACGCTACCCGTGCCTTGGAAATGCGGACGGTTACTTTCTTCCGTCATTTGACACACAATAACCCCCAGTCGGAGAAACAATCAACTACAACCAATTCTTGATCATCAAGCATCAGAGATGGGGTGTGAAGTTGATAAACGCATACTAAATGAAGCAACAGAACTCGCTAGTCTGTCAAGGGCTCTTTGTGCATCCTCCATAGATTTGAACAGATAAATGGGCGGTGGTGGCCCGGTGGTAACGTCACCAAATTATCACCCCGGGAATGTGTTCAAATCCCACCACCACCTGACTATCCCCATTTGTGTGTGTTGAATGGCAGCCGTTTGATTAGCCGCTTCCCCCGTGCTAAAAATTGTACCGTTGCATGTTCAATAAAAAAGGAAGTAAAATAAAATTTAAAAAAAAATTAAAAAAGATCAGCATACTACATATCACACAGCTTTCCTCCAGCTACCCATTCGGTACCAACCGTGGATGCACCCACTGCTTAGTTCACTAAAATCATTTCCCAAAGGGGTAAGTTAAAGTAAAGCGAATAAAACTAATCAAAAGATTCACAAATTCCAGTGTTTATCCCCCGATCAACGTCGATCAGCAAGCAGGTGTTTCAAAAGGTTCACCATACCCTGAAATGTTGACGGTCGAATTTCCCTTCACTGTTATCTGCTTGAATCTCTTTCCGCAAGTTGCTCATCCTGCATATACGCACGAGGAATTCAACCAAAGGAAGTCAGTTGGAAAATGTGAAACGCAAACCGCGATCAATCTGTGATCCAGTACTTTCATGACCAAAGAAAAAGGATGAACAACGGTCAGTTTTGTCATCCGAGTATCTGCTCACCGGCAAATGGCTAGATCTCTCTTAAATGATAGTTAATCAAAGAGACAGGGAGAAGTAAGCCCAAGCTAGCCACATGTGGAACCAACTCAGTGCGTCTCTGCCAACTACAAATCAAACATATGACACAACCATTATGATAATAGAAGTAGGGTCCGAGAGCAGAAGATCAGATTGTGAAACGAAATTTGGCCGCTATACGCAACAGTGGTGATGCAAAACTTAAAAAGGACAGTACCACACAGATGATTTAAGTTGCCTCTGTGTCTTTTCAGCAGTGCAATTTTATCCAGCCAACTCAAGATCGAACCCCAGAACTATCAGGTGCGAGGCAGTGCTTAACCATCTGCAGAACGCTTTCTAGCTTTTCATTTTACGTTTTCAGCCACATGCACGAAACGAATCGTATCAAAATGTATGAATCGAAATCAGACTCATTTGGGAAGTGGATGTCCAGCCTTTAAATGACACACGTCTACGGGAACAAATATATCACCTGTTGAAGTAACCACCAAGCACATGCACATGACAACGATCGATTTATGGTGGACGGATTTTTCAGCAACATCATACTACAGCAGTTTTTATGCAAAATCCAAACTGAACCATAAAAGATACAGAGTGTGACTGTATGGAAGTCGAACATCTTTCCTCTAATAGTGGTCTGATTTGGCCTACAGGTTGTGGAACACAAAACTTTAAAAAAAAATTACAATCAGCGCAGTTTCTAATACCAACTACGGAGGCTGCAAGTATTAAGTGATCCTTGGTAGACTAACTGTGCTGCTAAAATGCGAAGATCGTACGATAGAATATTTTGAATCAGAAACCTCTAGGCGATGGCTTCTTTTAGATCCAGTGATCGATGCACGAATCAAAGAAGATTACATTCGGATCGAATGGGGAAAACGTCGCACAAATTGAATCGATTCAAACAATTTATAGAGGTATTCTCCATCGAATCACATACTGACGAAAGTTGAAAATAGACTTGAATAGTCCAAGCACCCACAAAGCTAACCAACTCAATGAGAAAAATAAAGCAAAGACAAAGATTAAGTTGGATATCTTGGGTTAGGAAAGTACATTTAGTCCGACTACATAAACAGGTTTTGAAATTCTCCGGGAACTACTTTGTATGGATGGTCGCCTGGATACTTTTATACAAGCTTAAACCATTCTTTTCTGATGGCGGAAAACTTTCTTTATTGCGAAATTAACTAGACTTTCTGGCAGATGTTTAGACATACATCGTGTGAGATGAGTTTTTAAGGCCTGGTGAGCAGTTCACAAAAATCATTTTAATTACACTTAACCGACATTAGTCCGCTGGAAATCTGATAAAAAGTGCCTTTGAAATAACTCCTCATTAGTTAACTTACTTCTTCAGGGGAAGCACGTTTGGTGCATGCCTGACCTGGGGTAACCATGTTTGGTTTGAGTAGAGTGCCTTCTAGATAGACGTGATGATCCATAAGTGCCTTGTAGGTAAAAGCCAGTACCAGTTCGGTAACCTTCTGAGCTGTGGCCAGATCATGATCACCATCAGGTAGAACCTCTGGTTCGACAATGGGTACCAATCCATTCTAAAAGTGTTCACAAAGCAAATCAAGAATATTAACAAAATAGTTTCAATTGCTTGATTTTGTGCACTCCGATTCGTTTCATCTTTCTTGTTCTTTGAGCTGGAAATTTGGTTGGAAATCTTTCAAACCTTCAAAATCCATTTCGAAACAAGAAGAACCATTACCATACACCAAATACAGTACTAATAATTGCAACGACCAGCTTAGGTTTAACTATCCTGTGAAATCAGATTGATCGAAGTGTGTACCACTTGAAGGAAGCAATGACTCACGAGAAGTTTGAAATAATCGATCCCAGTTATCAGAAGGAAATGACGAAATCAAATCCAGTCACACTATTGGCTTAATGTCTCGGTAAGTAAAAACAACACAGTGAATTAGATCAAATGTAACATGACTAATAAATGTGAAATTACCAAAGAAAAGCTAACAAAACTTGATTTAAAAACGCCCAGGACTGATAGTAGAGGTAATGAAAGTAGGCAATGACTGATAGGAAAACTACCAGAATAACAGAGATGATGATGATTAGAAGTGTTAATGTTTTCAATCACAATAATTGGACGTTAGTTTTGCTCATGCGTAGTTTCTACGGCTATCCGACAGATAAGACGAATGATCAATAAACGAAAGTGTCTGAATGAACCGCCATTACACACTATAAGAGGAACACAGTGGCAAGCAAGCTCGTTTGCGGCTAATACATCACAATTTCATCGAGGGAATTCGTGATGTATGTAGCAAATGAAGCGTGAACTGAAAAGCTAGGAAGAACTGGACAGCTGTTTTGACCTGGTTGCGTCTCATCAGGGGGGGGGGGGGGGGAACACAGTGTTCTTACGAATTGTTTTTGGGAGCATCGAGAGGAGGGGGTATTTAGGCGGATTCCGATGTTTCCGAGTGAAACAATACCAAGTCAGCCGATCATAGCAACAAAACTTCCATTAGGCATTGGTTTCAAATGAGGTCAAGATAAATTTAGCATTTATTTCACGGCAAAATAGGGGGCTGTTACACACTGGTACCTTCCACAGTATTGAATGTAGAGTTCGAAATCAAGAGTAACACCAACAATGTAGCAATGCATTCATTTCAAATAATTTTTGTTCTCTTGCGCTGTCCAGCCCAAAATTTGAAGATCTTTAGAGATTATTTATACTTCAGTGAGACCCTAGCAGAACAATGGTGCTTGTGGCAGAGTATGAGTTGAATGGTTTCATGGCGTTGAATCATATATCGCATACGCTTTTTAAGCTGACAACTAGAAGAAAACGCTTATGGTAGCAGCAGTGGAGGTTGTTTTGGTTTATTGATCTCGGTTACGAACTGGTAACTGGAAACGATGGGTTTCATCAGGAGCAATAACCTTTCAAAGTTTTTTTAATGTAATTTTGATCGCTGAAAATTAGTATGAGCAAAGATTATAGACGCTATTTTGTAGTTGTTTGGTATCTTCTCATTTCCTCCCGAATTTTGTAAAACTTCAAATACGCGCAAGGCATTTCGTCCATCCAAAAATATTTGGTACTGTTAGAGAAACGGAGAAGTCGCAAATAACACCACTATATCGGACCTGCTGACATATTGAAGCATATCGAGCCAGCACGTTAGCATTTTCCATCATAGCTTGATAGGATGGAGTTTGTGGACCGATTTTCAGCACACAACGCCACTTGGCAAACCGAGCGCCATCTTTATAATACTGAGCGCAACGCTCCGCCAAACCATCGAGTCCTGGAAAATAAATTATACAAAAAGAAATTTTCCGCCATAAGTAAAAGGTATGACACTTCTCGATAATAACAACTTGATTCGGAAACGTGAAATATTTTTAATGAGTAGTTTCATGACTCCACTTCATTTAGTTACTACATTCTTGGATTTAGTTAAGAACTAAATGTGATCCGCGCTAAATTTGATGCATTACAAATATTATACTTACCCTGAGTAGTACACTCGTTTATGGAACCTGCCAATGGGACCACGCCTTTGTCCACTTTGATTCCGGGAATGATGCCAATCCGCTTCAAATGATCAACCAGTCGAACCCCATCATCCGCTTTGTGATAGAAGGTCTCATGGAAAAGTATCACTCCAGATATATGGTCTGCAAGCCTTTCGCCAGCTGTAAAAAGAAGTTGGCGGTAGCGTCTTCGATGTTCCTCTTCGTTCTCCAAACCAATCTTTTTGAATCTATTTCCAATGGTACCTGAAAGGCCACAAGAAATATTTCGGGGAAATAAAATAGGGGAAAAAGAGATACAGCTTATGTTTCTAACTAAAGACTGTAACTAAGTCATGGTTTGTTATGAGTATCTGTGCATTTCACTGAGAAAGAGAGCATGAAACAGGCCTG
>UZAN01048173.1:11490-24708 GCA_900618425.1 Echinostoma caproni | reverse complement strand
GGTGCATCTCTTAAGGTATGGGAGTGAGAAGTGGAAATAGACAGTAGCGAAAGACGGTTCTCCAAATGGGTACCTAAGGCTTTTGGGCACGGCATACTTCGCGGTTGCCCACACCGACGAAGGGGTTTTTTCTTTGGAAACCCTAACCGGAGCTTTCGACTCAAAAGTCTGACCCACAAGGTAGTGGGGCGTAAATCCAACGCCGGGGCGTGAACGAAGCACCTGTATGAGAGCTTCTAGAGACCTGTAACGCAAGACCTTTGAATTTAGGTTAGGTTCGTTGTTCGGTGTTGCGTTGATTGTCGGTCCGCTTTTCGGGATCGGCCCTTAGCCTCATGCCCCCAATGAGACAAGCGAACTAGGACGGGACAGAACGTCATTGGCTGGGGGTGCCCAGCTTGGGCGAGCGGTTGCTGTCCAATGAAGTGCGAAGACTTCTCCCACCGTCGAGAGGAAGCCTCAGGTATCCCACTCCTACGTCCATCCAACGGAGTTTTTTGACCGGTGAACTACCCCTCACCGTGTTTATTTGCAGAAGTGACCTCAACAGGGGCGGGTGTGAATAGAAGAGGAAGCCAGGAGGTGCCCAAGCAGCTGGTCTTGTCAAACCAAGACATGGAATGAGTGTATAAAAACCCTAACAAGGAGACTCAGACACATAGGCTAAAGACACAGAGTGTTGCAAGCAGTGGTAATCGTGCACCCTCTCAATTTCTTTGGAACCCTGGTCCGCTGAAATTCTCCATTTTCTCTTCGACTCTAATGTCCATTTTTCTCTCTGCTGCTGTTCATCTAAAAGGGCACTCGGGACAACCAAAACCGGCGCACGATAGTGCATCGTTAATGACTGTACAAACTGAAACTGAATTTGGTATGCTCTTTGCACCTCCAAAGTTCGGGGTGGTACTACGAGACTGGATGTTGCCAACCCCGGCTGCAACGCTTGATTGTCATGTATTAGTACTTGTGATTTACACTCCCCCTACTTAGGTACTTGCATGAAAAATGGAAGTAGCATAATAAAAGAAGTAACCGCACGCATTTCCAAGACACAAGCAGCGTGCGCGTGCCTCGTCATCATTGTATAGCAATTTACAGTGAAGTGAACTGTCAAGCGCACGATGCGCACAAAGTCAGCGAAGGTGTACCAGATGGATAGTGATTGGGCCTAATAAGAGGGAGGCAAAGAAAGTGAACCGCTTTAGCCAACACAGAGTGCACAACCTAACTGTGTACATTTCTTTTCAAGCACTATCAACTGGTTGCCACATTCTTTTGTATCTCCGACTAACCAGCTACCGAGTTTTTTTTAACCCCAATCTATAAGACAAGAGACACCTGCTCTACCTAACCGCGCTGTACACTGTTTCATGCCTCATTTTCATTTCATCTGTTAACCTTTACGTGATTTCCTCCAACCGAGAGCAGCAACCGCAAATAAGGTACGGTTCGGTGGACCAGAGCGCCTACATAATGCTTCCTTGAAACTAGAAGGTCACGTATACCGCGATTCTACGTCGCTAGTTCTCCTTCATGGTTGCAAGACTCTAAATGTGGCTGAATCTTCAAATGTCGATTCTTGCCTAGTTTAGCTCAGGCACGATGGGATGAGCTGATTAGTAACCTAGACGTAAGCCGACGAGTATTATGCGTGGATAATTCGTGATCTCATCGAACTCAGACTAGTAGGCTTCGCTGATTTTTTCACCTATTACGCATTCCAAGTTGGTCTCAGGTGGGTCAAAAATTAACTTTATATGACCGATTAAATCGATTTCTTTGATAAACTAATTCCGCATGTTACCATTCGCAGCCTGGTATCGTGCTCGTCAGCCATTAGAAATTCGTCAGTCAGATAAACCAGATAANCTAATTCGATTTTGTTCGCCCTCCCTTGTGGGATGTTTATTAATAGCTTTACATCAGTCTACTTGAGCTTCAATTCAGATTTAACCAGCCTTTTCCGATCGTCGCCGTACAAGAGCTGTGGATAATCCTTCCGGAGTATCATCGATATTGGTTGTTTGCGGCACTTCACAGCTGCAACGGAGCGCAATCATCGCCTTCAGTGTGATCGGTTTTCTTCCTCTGCGTTGATGTCTTGCTGGGGAACTGCCGTTAATTGTGCTACAAATCTTGCTCATATTTGCATCGAAGCTTTTACACAAAATAGAAACTGAGACGTCGGATTTACGCACCTTTCGAAAACTTTGCCTCTCGGTTTCACTTATCTACCAAAGGTAATGTAATGTTTCATTCGGCTTGGACAGGGTGACATTACACAACGCTTATTCAACCAGAAGCACACCTCTGTGTCACGTTTATTGTAATATACGTTTTAATGAGAGATTTTACGTGAGCAGCTTGTAGGCACATAAGTTGTTGTTGGAAGCATAGTTTCTTCGTAACGAATTTGAATAGAGAATCCAAAAATAAAAGGTTGCACAATGTATCCTGGATCATTTTGCTGCATCTGTATTCGTGCATACTGCAGTTTATGTGATCATTAATAAATGGTCAGTAAATAACAGAATCATAGGCGGTGAAAGATTGCGGTCGCAATTATTGAATTAATTCTTCAGTTTATTTAAGATGAAAAATATCATTTATCGGTATATTCACTTTATGCCGTATGCAAAAATATGTGCCATTTAAAATACGTTTGTGAACATCGTCATAAAACAACAACCACTTATTAGAAAGAACGATTTTCCATGCTGCTCTGCGTCAAATATTTTCTGATTCTTACTCCTAACTTTTGAATTACTACGAATTTCATCATGACACTCAAGATGGGGCCAATTCAAATCGTGAAGAAAGAGAATTGTGTACTTTGCAATAGGAGATAAATTTCGGAATAAATACTATTCACCAATAGTTATCGATATGTAGGTGTGACATTGAAAACTGGAATATAATTCTGAATTGAGGATCATGTCACACGATTTCAATCCATATCTCTACACTTGGGTGTGAGTGTGCCGTGTATATGGCAAATTTTGTAAACTGTACCCAATACACACATCAGGAAGGTGTAATCCGTTCCTTAAATACTAAACTGCCATATTGATGATCAAGTTACGTGGTTGGAAGCTCGCATTAATTTTACTTCTGAGGGAACCGGCTTGATATTTGTCGACGATAGGAGGTTGAGTCTCTACGGTGTTGATGGACTCTTACATTCTTGACATGACCTGAGTAAGAGCAAGTTGGTCTTCAGCCGTCAAGCTTACGACGGGGTTTGTTATGATCTACAGTGCCATTTTTTAAGCCGAAAAGTTTCATTTGGCATTTCTCGAAAAAAATCAAACAGTTTAGTCTTATTTGGAAACCTCTCCTCGTGATTCCAGAAAGTCGATTGGAGACCTTGAGTTTTCCACACGATTGTTCCTCTTTACATAGAAGCCACCTCATTAGACTATGGCTGCCGCATGGGGACATCGAAACGATGAACTGACCAGTCCACAACCCCGATTTGAACCCCATTGAAAATCACGAATAATGTAGGTCTTGTGTTTTATAACCACTGGAGTGTTATCATTATTTATCTGGGAACAGGGTTACTAGTACTTCACATACCCTGGACATATGAAATAAATCCCGTTGGATTTCTGAATATGGTTACGAGTTGTGTCGTCATCATACCCAATTCGATCGATTTGGTTGACGAGATATTATGGGAAAATATGGTGAGGTTATCAGCACTTCGTGCATTGTTTTCCACCAATAATTGTAGCTTCTTTTCCAACTTTCAAGTAAAGCAGATTAGAAATAATGGTTTCCGGAGCGCGTTCTTTTTAGTCTTAGAGAAAAACTTTGAACACAGTTGGAGCAATGTGAACGGCAAATCGAACTATCCCAATCAACAAGCAGTGTTCCCATCCTTATGTACTCTTACCAAACAAGGGGATATCATCAGAAATGCTATTCTCCAGAGTAATCTTTATTCCACTGAAAGTCGTGGTAGACCTGAAAATAAATGGGAATTTGGTGCGGGCTTGTTTCTCCCCATTCAAGTGCAGAAGTGATACTGAGTCCTGGTTTGTATCCCAATTCCATCGGATGTGTGCTGCCACAGTGCCTTTGAAAATAGACGCTTCTTGTGTATCTCATTCCCTTATAGGGAACTTCAGAGCGAAAACGTATTCAAGGGTGGGGGGGTAAGCTGCTCGAATGCCAAGGATACACTATAATAGTTGATGAAGTATTGATAATCAGCTCTTGTAGCTGAGGTGAACTGAATTCCATTTCGCCTGTTCGTGGAGCTTGCAAACGTTTCGTCATCAACCGAAGTGACATTGCCAGTGATTGTCAAGTGGCAGTTTTCTGCTCGTACCCGATAGTTTGCGTTCTCCACGGGCAATTTTTTTGGAATGCATAATGAGAGCCCAAAACTCATTCATCGCACAATTTTACTGACTTCCGAAGGTACACAAGGAATGAATTCCCTTAATGTCCATCATTTCCCCCCCAAACACAGCCACATACTAGTTGAAAAAAGAATTATGGAAGCGAATGAAACCACCCGTTGCAAGACACGACCACAGTGTGATGAACTCAAGGAAGTTTCTGGATAAGCTCAAAACTGTCAACATCCAAGAAGGCGAAATAATTGTCTCCCTCGACGTCACCGCTTTGTTCCATTTGAACGTGGCAAAACCCACGTTACGGAGTTGATAACCGAGCACCCATTCACATGCAGACGTAATTAGGATTCGAGGGCGAAATCTGCGAACACCTGCAAGGGACGCCCATGGGATCACCAAGTTCGGGTTTCATAGCCTAAGACTAATGCATATATACATTATGTATTTAACACCGGCTTGCGGACACATGATGCCAACGCCAAAACAATAATAACGGTAACAATAGCGGGAGGGGAGGTTGGATATCGAACCTAGGAAAAAAGATGGAACTGTTGAAATGGAAAATAACAAATAAATGGAATGACAATTTGTTTGTGTTCACTGTACACTTTTTGAATTTTGTTGTTGTTAGTTTGTCTTTTTTATGGGGCACGGGATCTCGACAGGCAGACCGTACAGCATTGGCGCCGCTGACTTCTATTTTGGGCCATATCTCCCAACGTCTCTAACCAACGACAATCCTCATCCCTTGGGCCCCAACCTGGAAGGCGGGTTGCACCAACCGAAGCCAGAGCTGAAACCAGCTTCTTCATACCTCTACGCCATGTGATGGTCTGATCGCCGGGCCGCTTTTTCCAGCCTTGCCCGGCACGTGCAAAGAGAGCAGGGGAAGGTAGTCGATGGGCAGGCATACGCAATACGTGACCAAGCTATCGGAGGTGGTGTGGAGCGATTACTTCTGTTAGAGTAGGACTATCCACGCCTAACACTCGACGACGGACCTCGTCATTGCTCACCCGATGTTCTCATCAGACACGCCCAATGCTTCTTAGACATCGATGGTCGAAAACAGAAAGTTGATTAGCATTCTCAACACGGAGAGGCCAGGTCTCGCAACCGTAAAGCAAAACGCTACGAACTGCGTACACCCTTCCCTTAAAGGATAGTTGGATGTCATGACGGCACCACAGGTGTCGCAGGTTGGCAAATGCATAAACTGAGGGAACCACCACTACCAATAATCGTACCGAAACGTTTGCTCCGATACGTCACTGACACATTCACCATCTTGAAGAAGTCGGAACTAGAAAGGTCACACGCAATCTTCAGTAGCCCATTGAATGGCATCACATTCACGATGAAGACGGAGATGGAGAACCAACTGGCATTCCTCGACAACCTGGTCATCAGAACGTCATCAGGAGATTTGCAGACAACAGTCTATTGCAAAGTGGAGCATATGGACCAAATCCTAAACTTGCACAGTAATCATCCACATTGTGTATTACTAATCTGTTCGAATGAATCCAAATGCACGACATATTCACGAAGAAAGATACCTCTTCGGAGTATTTGCTCTCAATGACTAAATCCGTAGCTTAGTCAAAAGAAATCTGACTCAAAGACGGAGAATCGGGAACAAGAAAGACCCTGTCGTACATCGAGGACGTTTGAGAAGTGGCAGCAAGACTGCTCAGTTCATACGGAATCCATGTCGCCCTCAAACCGATCGCGTGTCTACGGAGAATTCTTTCAAAACAAAAAGACAGAACAACGGAGAAAGACTACATCAATAGCGTTTCCTGAATGAACCACAAGAACTGCCCAACACACTGTATCGAACTAGGGGAAAACTAACAACAGGGATCCGTGAACATCAATCACTAGTCAGGAAACATGACCTTTTATCGCTGATTCCCCTGGGCGAAAGTCAACAAAGACATCAATTCGACTTCGAATCGGCGAAAATCATCGACTAAGCCCAATCAAAATGCTAGAGAATTTCTCCAGGCTTGGTAATCTTCAATCAACTTAATAAACGGAAATATCGAACTGGATCACGTGTACACACCGAATGAACTCAATACTGCTAGTTGACATCAGTCCTCCATCTGAAATGGAGGTTACCCGGGAAATGAGCTACCTCAAAAGGTATAAGGCTTCCGGCCCCAACGGGCTGTCCCCGTCGCTTTTAAGGATAGAGGTCTAACCTTGGTTTTGGAGTTAACAAAACTCCTGGGTTCAGTGTGGGAAAAGGAACAGGCTCCAACTGAATGGTGTGAATCGGTGATCATACCGATGTACAAGTAGGGCGACAGGTCGTCTTGTGAAAACCACAGAGGAATTAGTTCAATTAACACTGCATCTAAAATTCTTTGTGGCATCACACTCCGTCGATTGCCTGTCGCACGTGAAGAGTGCACACGTGAGAACCAGGCTGGTTTCAGACCTGGTCGAAGTTGTATCGATCACATGTTTACTCTTCGTCAAATCCTAGAAAACAGACACTTTTTTCCGTAGACCCACCTTTTCTATCTTCCTCGACTTGAAAGCGGCTTTCGACTCAGTCGACCGCTCTAAACTCTGGCGCTGCCTTTCCCTGAAGGGAGTACCAGAGAAGTTAATTGCAATATTACAATCGCTTTATACCAATAATCGTAGCCGAGTCCGAGCTTACGGCACTTTTTCACCCGAGTTCACCACAGAAAGTGGTGTTCGACAGGGTTGCCCTCTCTCTCCATTTCTGTTTAACTTTGTTATAAATTTGATTGTTGAAACAGCCCTGTCCTCGTGTGGGGATAGCGGTATCGATTTACTCCCAGGTGGCAGACTGTCTGATCTAGAGTATGCAGACGACATTGTGCTACTAAGTGAAGATTCAGGTAAGTTGCAAGCTTTTCTGGATAGTTTGAGTGCTAGTGTGTCCATGTTCGGTATGCGTTTTGCACCTTTAAAGTGTAAAATGCTACTACAAGATTGGGTTGGCCCAGCCTCGCCCTGACCGGGGAAGTTACCGTGGGTAACCGAAACGTCAGCTTATTTCTTGCAAACTGACTTTGATATTACTCACAATAAGATATTCAACGCTCTTAAGCGGATCGAATGTTATTCTCTTCATTTTCTCCATACCTAACTATAGATTTGTCGACTAAAAACGTCCCTGTGTGTCTGAAGCCCAGTCGCGATCAAGCGATAACAACCGCTGTGGCCCCTCAGTCCATGCCCTTGGATAGGTAAGTCATCCAATTAGCCATTTGTAATTTTGCTAAAAGCTGAATAGCACGTTAGTGACAGCGTTCAGTGAAGTTCGTTTCATTTTTTTTTGATGTCCCAGATAGTTTAAGGCTTCTGGTTATATGTCCTTTTGGCATAATATTCCAGTACGATCTCAGTCGTCTGATTCAACTCTATGGTTAAACTCAGTGTTGTATATGCTTACAAATCCCCGATGTTCATTGAATTCTCATTGGTACTGTTTGTCTTTGAATTGATATCAGATGAAGTGTGGAGCTGTACTGTCGTCAAATAGATTCTGATATCTGCCTTGAATTAGCTCTGGTAATTTGTTATCGCATTGTAACAAAATTCCACACGATCATTCTAATTTGTCTGCCTGTCGAAATCCCGTGCCCCGTAAAAAATATAAAAAAGCTTACGGCAAAACACAAAATTATTTTGTTGTTCCAGGTATCTTTCATTTTCCCGTGTAGTTAAATACCCTGTTCTGTACTCCAATCCAGCTGTCGCCTTTCATTGTTATTGTAATTATTGTTCTTGCGTTGGCACCAGGCCTGTCTACTAGCCGGTGGTAAATATATTCTAATTTGTTTTCTGTTTGTCATCTGTCATGACGGCGGTCAGCGATCGATTGGATATCTGATAACTCACTCTACATCCCGGCTTCCCATCCTGCTTTTTTATCCAAATGGGGCACCAAAAGACAGCAACCAAAAGCGGCACACAAAAGTGCATGGTTAATGGTTGTAAAAACTGAACTGCACTCTGAGTGTCACAAACAGTGGCGTTCACGCATCTTTTCAATTTTCTCTGCGACCTTTGTCCACTGAAATCCTCCATTTTCTCCGACAATACTTTCAACTTTTCAATCTTTCTGCTACCTCCATCGAAACGGTCAGTCGAAAGACAGCAAGCAAACCACCGAACTAATGTCAATGGCTAATGGTTGTCAAAACTAATTTCTACTGAAATAAACATGAGAACGTCCGTTTTGTTTACTCTACTAAAGGTAAACCGTATTTTAGTATATATTTGCTAAACTAAGTGTGTGGAAATAGCCATGTTGATTTATTATTAGAGAATGACCCCTCTTTTATAAGACGAGGGTTGTTATCCACAGCTCATAAAATAGTACGTTCACAAGAAACCGTCTAGTGGTTGATATTAAGCTGCTTACTCTGGAATAACGCACAAATTTTTGAGATAGTTTTAATTGCTAAGCGGGCTTTCGTTGTCTATACCACGAAGGCATTATGGAGTTTTAACTTTCCCAATAACCATCGTTAATAAATTTTCCTCAGTCATGCTTGTAGAAAACATTGACATATTTTTTTTGACTTTCTTGACTGTGTAACCTGTTCGGCCTCTGTGACTGCAAGCTGAATGTAATATAAAGGTGTTTCACCAGCATTGAAAATATCAAAATCGGCGTATTCACAGATAATTTGAGATAACCACGTTCAACATTCGTCCTCTGCAAACCTAAGAAGTACTATACTTTAGCAGTTGCTTGTTTCTTGCTTTGTAGCATTGAAGACCACGCCTACCTGACCGTAAGCAAAATCCTCCTTATGAAGCCTTAAAGCCATCGCGATGCGTTTTTAGTGTGAGCCCAATCGCCCTCTTACAAACGATGCTCTCCACCATGTAAAGCTCTCTGTGCTTTTTAATCAAGTCGGTAAACCATGTAAAGCTCGCTTCGTTATCTATCTTGAACCTTTCTTTGGTTTTTCTTTAGTAAGGTGCACCATCATTTACAAATTCCCTAATATTCGTTGGATTGGTTTTAACATTGTAAATAGTTTTCCCCAAACTACCAACTCATTTTTCTACGTGCTCTGAGTTGCACGTGGTTGATCCAGCAGTTCCACCACATTCCTCTTGGATTGATAGGTGCTTGCACATTTTTATGTCAGATGACACTGCCTAAAATTGTACCCATGTCTCTCCCGAGGGATTTCTTATCAGTGAACTGTGCCGTTTCGCGTCAGATTAGGTGAAACGTCATTGACTGAGTGTGACATTGCATCTCAGTACATCGATCAACTATGAAATGAGTATCAGGAAGTGCGACATTATTACGTATATGGTTATTTTATGTTTGCTAAAAAGGAAGAAAATTTGGAAAATATGGATTCTTATTGGTACCTAAGATTACCCATATAATTGGTGGGTATCATTATATATATATATATATATATTTGTAAGACGTACGCAACAAATTCTTAAAGGTGCTCAATGAGAAAATTTCTTTGAGCGAGAGCGAGGCCTCCCTACTCTCCGAAGGACTGGATCATGATTCTTGGACGGTTTATGGTATCAAATTTCTTGTACAGTTCGCCCCGTGTTGGGCCTACCAGTTGTACAGTTTCATTCAATTTGTTTCTTTTTCGTTGTAGCGACCCAGAGTTTTATCCTAATATTCTGGATTCCGGCAACAGTTGCAAATCGAATCGACTTCTGAACCGCGTTAATCTACCGCCCAAAACATCTGCCATCATTGAAATGCTGCCACCAGTATTAGAATCAGAATGTATTGCACCATCCTGGGAATCTTCCTGCAACCGACCGCAAGATAAAACAAAATATTTAACAACTTCACCCCAGACGGTTGAGAAGAAAACCGGAGTGATCTTGGAAACATCCAGTGAGGATTTATCGCCGGTTTGGAGCCTGGATTCCGGTGTGCCTAGTCTTTTCGCAACCACACCACCTGCAGGCGTCAATAACAAACCTACAGAAAAAATGAAAACTCAATCGCGCATGTCTTCGTTACAGTTCGTCGAAACACGGCGATGGCTTAGTTCGAGCCTGACAGAATACCCTCCAGCTGTAGATAATCCTGTAGACATTCCTACCGATTTGGTAAGTTTAGTTCTCCTAAGCCCCGTACATCATTTTAACCCCTGATCCTACATAAAAACGAGATTAGAGCCTACCTAGAGGTGTTCAGTCGGGGTACCCTATATAAATCGGTCTGAGTAACTTAACGTCTTGAATTCATGTGCGTAAATAGCTGCGCAACAACTGTCACCCGTAAATACCACTTTTCTCGTCCAAATTATTTTACAGAAATCAATAAAAGTATTGATCTCTCTGCGTAAAATGCATCACTTCTTTTATCCTAATTGAACGGGATTTGTAGCAGTCAGCTTGCAGCAGGGACTGTAAAAAAATACTTAATGGGTGTTTTTTCATTATTTCAGTATAGCTTTGTTCGATCCTGATTCTCTTCTACCACTATTAACATCACTGTTGTCTTCATCGTCATTGGACAGTAAGATGCTGTTCAGTGAGAACCTCATTATGCGTAGAAAATAATTCCAAATGTCTAAAGTTTGTTTAAGGAGGGAAGTTTATCAGTATGGTCAATATCGGTTGAAAAGCTCATTAGTGTACGCATTCATCAAACAAGCTTTATAGGAAATGGCGATACATGCAACATTGCTATCAGCTTGCCGGTATTTCCTTCTGCATGTGCGACCAACTGGTGTCAGTCTTTCAACCCGAGTCTGTCAATCGAGTGTTTTACTCTGCATCATCTTACTATATAGGTTTCCATATATCCTCCGTGATATTTAATTACACTCCTAACCCTTACATCAAAATCAAAAGGGCTGCTTAATATGCGCCGTGTGTAGCTAACCAGAGAGAATCACTCATCCGTATTCGGTGTACCAATGAGTTTTCTGTCGAAACGCTTCCATTTGCGGAAATCGAGTCAAGCGAAAAATGGATGGTAATGTGAGGTCCGTCTTCGCTGCCATAGCAATGTTACTGTTATGGTCTGCTTTAATAAGAGACAGTTCAAATCAAAATAGGTGGCTGCCTCACCACTTAGTACTCAATCGAATAACCTCACCCAGAATGCACTGGGTTGATATTACTGATGCGCGATCCATTAGACGTCTGGTGAAAAGTCGTACGCCCTTTGAACATAGTTATCAAATCCAGTGTCCAATATGTCCCATCACCCAATACAGCTGGGATGCAATGGCCAAATACCCACATTCTCCAACTTGATGTTGCATCCCATCACCTTTGTCGGTTGTGGTGGGTTTCGTGCCTCATTCGCGATATTTGATCACTTGGTTAATTATTCGTTTTATCCATGCTTTCATTCTTTTGGCATTTTATACACAACAAATAAACTCCTACTGGAGTCTTCTGCAAGTTTTTAAGGGCACAATGCAGGCGACCATACATTTTCGAATAATTTCTTTTCAAGCACTTACTGTCACATTCATATGAGGTAATTTCAGTAGGGTCAAATAGTTTGGAGATAGAGTCATGTGTGTGGCAGTAAGCCCGAGAGAACTTAGACCATTGGAATTACGTAACCATGGCTGTGTGAACAAACAATTTTCTCTTTGGCCGGTTTGTTTGAGAGCTTTTTTAATTCTCGTTGTGCGCACAATTCGAACTTCATGAGTCGGATGCTAATCGCCTCTGTGATCGCTAACGTCCAAATTCGTATTGCTCTCGAGGGGTTTGATGAGACTCGATACATGATTGTGGATGCCGGGAGCATTTCAACCGAGTGCCGTGACTCTATCACATGAGCAACAACCGAAATGGACACAGCTCTATTCCCGCTGTGTAAGCCATCGTGGATTGTGTTCTTTGATGCCTCGAGATAACCAACTTGTCGATCGATTTATATAAGTCGTCCACAGGTGCACTTGAATTGACAGACAATCTTAAATGAGGTCAACTTAGGCAGCTAATCTTTGTCGTGACATCAGCTGTTTGGTGACGTAGATAACACATCTTAGCTGAGCCGTATTAAAGGTGGATTTCACAGGGGTAAATAAAACTACCGTGTCAGCGGAGACGTCTTTTCTAAATGGAAGTTTTATTAAAGAAGGACTTCTTATGATAGTCATTTTCCAGTAAGATTGTCTTCACTATTCCAAGTTTATCCTTAAAAGTGTCATCTGAACAGATACACTTTACTCTCTACAGTTGACATCGTACGAGGTTGCGCTTTTGCTACAGTGGGACGAAGCTATGTAAATTTGTGTATTGTAACTCCGCGTTGCTTTTCGGTATATCTTTCTCTGGATAGAGTCATCTGGGTGTGTAGTTAGATAAAATCCCAAAACCGGAGGCTATCATTCTCATTTGGTGCAGCCGTAAACTTAGCTGAAGAATGTGCTGTGTAGAATTCTGGCTTAACATTGTTAGTGTTCTTACCAGCCACGCAAAAGATACAATGCACATAACGGTGATATTGTTAAAGATAACTAATAGCCGTAGATAAGCAAGTTGTCTCTGGCTTGGCCATGGAGATGTCTGAAAGAACAGGTTCAAAGGGTGGACCCATCGTAACACCATTAATTCGGCGGTAAAATATTAAAACAAAATTGTATATTTCATGTGCATTTAAGTAGCAGTTCTTTCTAGCTATTTTTCCTTTGACTGGGCTACTGTCAGTAAAAAATGTCACGAGGGATAGGAAGGATTGTGAGATTTAGGCAATAGTGGTCGGATTCAAAAACAACTGGGCAGACGTGTTTGGTAAATACTTCACTGTGCCACCAGGGCAACGTGACCTGTTCTTTAGATCGAACGAAATTACCAAATTAGATGTCTTAACATTCAATTGTTTCTT
>UZAN01048173.1:0-10962 GCA_900618425.1 Echinostoma caproni | reverse complement strand
ATTCTTGCCAATTTTGATACGGAGTCGTCGTCCCGTTCGAATTGTCCAGTCCCGTGAGTTAATCCAGTCATTTGAAGGATTATTGCTTTTGACCATGTATCTCCTTTTCCACTCAGTGTCTGGTGTTGTTTTTGAAATGGATCTACTCCTCAAGCAGTGAGTTATCTTATCTCAGTTATACTGACAACATAGTATCGCTCAGTGCTGAACCAATCACGTTTCGAATTAGAATGGTAGTGTAGCTTCGTTTCACACTTTCGAAGCTTGAAATTCCGTCGCCTCATCAAATTAACTCCGCGTACCAGCGAACCAACTTAGGGAATATTAGAGTGACTCAGTTACTGGATCAGTTTCATCACTTCCTTAAGATGAAATCCGGTTGGGAGTAGCAAAACATCAGGAAGGCATTTGACAACTTGAGAGCTACTCACTCCAAGCCCTGTACGGACTGGTAGAAATACATCATTTATGAGCTGTACTGAAAGTGAAGCAGTTGTCTGTTGCTCCATAAATGTTCGGAATCGTCGCAATATACACCTGCCCATGAACGGGTTTACATGTTGCAGCAGTCTGACTGTTGTCGTTATACCGTACCTTTGTGTGCACATGATCGATTTTCAAACACCTTTCTCTATCCACCACAGGTTACATGAGACAACCGAAGAAGCAGTTACGATCTTGCGGTGGTTTTCATGACAAATTGATGAGAGTCATCAACCACTATTGTGTTGTCTCATTATATCTTTATCCGGATACCGCATTCAGCTATTTGTTTTATCTAGTGCTTGTTGTTCGGTGATCCAGAATGCAACAACGGAGGTGCAGAACTAGTGGTTATAGAAGCTGAGCTTGAACTTATCTGTATAAATCAGAAATGATAATATGAATACGCTGCCATGCGCTCCCATTTCGAAATTAAAGCCTTGTGTTATTTAGCTGAACCCATTTTCTATCCAAGTTATCGTTTTCGTTGTACAGTACAGCACTTAATGTAGTTTCTGCTGTTTGTTGGCGATGATTGAATCAGAAATTTTATCAGTGCTTTAACCCATAGGTCTTGTGTTTGTTCCCTCCTCCCAACAACCACCTAAAATCACATCAATCGAATGTCTTCTGGAACGAAGACATTCGATTGATGTGATTTCTTGTTAAATTGAAATTTTAAATTAAATCAAATTTTTCTTTCGAACCAAATTAAAGTAAAAATTCCCTTGTCTTTAATATTCAATTCTTTCCTTCTAAAGAAAAGAAGCATGTTCTCCGAAAAGCTACTTGATTTTAGCTGTTGCATATTTATGTTACCCTTAATAGCTTGTGGTGCAAAATCATGCAAGGACTAGTTGGTGTGATCTTTGCTGAGCTGAATTGGTACTGTTTTGAGTATGATAGCTTATTGAAATAATATATTGTCACTGCTTCAGTGCCCTTGGTTTTCTGTATTAGTTTTGTTGACTTGTTCTTCCCTCCCATATTAAGAACTCAACTAATCCTATGCATTGAGCGTTTTTTGAATGTTTATTCGTCACTCGCAAATAATTATTTTCGTAGCTTATTTAGGATATTTTAGGCTCTTCTTTCCATCGCTTTAATCAAATATTCCATGACTTCTGTTCAATCTTTATTTGTCATTGCCATATTTTTGACCATTACTAGTTCAGCTTCAGTTGAATTGGCTGTTTAGCCCCACGAAATTAGGTGAAGCAGTATTCGGTTATCCTGGAGACCGGCATCGTTCTCCTGTCATCCAAGACCTTTTTTCACGTGGTATACTTATTGGCTTCGACCTAATCGAGCATATGTTTGTCCACGTTTATTTACGTGTATTGGTAATTGTAAAATTCTCCAAATGTTTGTCGGTGAATGTTAGAAAGTACATGCTTAACTTTATTGGTAGAAGAATCGTACATGAAGTATTCATTTTTTTACCCCAAAAGCATTATCTCTCGACTCAGAAAACAGAGGAACAAAAAATGAATGTATCACAATGACTTCCACTACTTGTCAGATGGACGTCTTATTGCCGAAGTATGCATAAATCGTTGATCTTCGCTGGTTCGCAGAGTTTCCATCCACATGCTTATTGAAGTGCAGATCCTATATTCATCTTCCGTTTGTAACTCTGGTCTTCTCCGTGAGTAGATGATGCTTGTTTTCTCTTAGCCCTCTGAAATTTCTTCAAAGCATATTAGCCGACCGCATCCACAATCTAAATTATAATCTAAGTAAATTTGTCTCTATCTCGTTTGCTCCGTTGCCTTCGTGGATTAGGACTTCGGGATCAGTGTAATCAATGTTTAGAGACACTGAGTGATATGGTTGATTGTTGTAAACAATGGAACTCGAGCAGTTTCGTTGCAGCGATGTCTACTGGATTTCTCCATTTTCTCTCCGACACCGCATTTAACTCTCCAATCTTCCTTCTCCGTCTTCATCCAAATGGGCAGCCAAAAGACGGTAACCAAAGCCGCCGCACGAAAGCTTACTCATTTCTTACAACCAATAATTCTGCACTTTCGTGCGCCGGTTTTGGTTACTCATTTGGATAAAACAGCAGATTGGAGATTAGGATGTTGTGGTTAACGATTAAGTTAGCTGACGATGAAACCAGGTCTTAATGTCGTCTTTTCATCATTAGTTCTGCCATAATGAATCTTTTGATATTTAGGTTACGGAAAAATGTGCATTTGATGCATTCTGTGTAGGCTAGTTTCGGGGCCCTTATTTGACGAACCCGTCGCAATGGTTCAATTTGTCGATCGGGTATTGTGGATTTTGTGTGTGCGCCACCCATGATCCACACACTCTGTACAACGGATTTACCAAACAGTTCATCTTCTTTCGTTGAGTTCTCATTGTAATGATCTTGAATGTTTTTTTAGTTACTTCACATTTCACCAGAAAAACAAACCGGTTTCTCTCGTAACTTGAATCTGCTTTCTTTGTTTGTCTTTTGTCCAATCCTAGTGAAGACATAGTACTGCAGAAATGCGCAGCGCTACAACACCTTGTGGACCAAGGATTTTCTGAGGTAAACTAGTTATCTTTTTAATCGATTGCTTGTGCTCCATTCATAATACACTTATGTGGCCACTTTTACTGCTTTTTATTGTTTCCGGTGTATAGTACTTACTTTTTCTACTTGCGGCAATACCGTGCAACCTATATAAGCATGTTACATTCAGAACTATTGGAAAGGAAGTTCTCCTGCTATTCCTTCATAAAGCGTTTTGGTTTATTATTCTATGGTAACCATCTGCTCCCAAAACGTCGCACTTAATTGGTTGTTGCCGCATGCATTTGATTGGATGATTTTGGACACGAACGTGTTAGTTGTTATTTTGTGGCATGCATACAATGGCTGACGTTCAATAATGAGTTTAGTTTATTGGCGTATTTTATCCCCCTGTTTTAAGACGCAGAGCCATAAGATTTTAGAAATGTGAGGATAATTTAGAGTTCCAGAAATCGATAGTTTTTCGTATACTCCTGTTGAATGTACAACATTTTTTAACAAGTGTAGTCTTTAAAATGAAGCATTTCTTCAGTTTGGAATTCGAACTGATCTCACTGAAACAAAATGACTGCCAGTGGATCCGTTCGTACACTTGGACCATTGGTTGCAACGCTTCCGAGGTTCCCATCTATTAAGCCTAATTCGACTTACGTGAGCAAGCCTCCTGGTTAGGGTTTTCATACCCTCGTGCTATGTCTTGGTTTGACCACCCTCGGCTTCTTTCCACCCACTACCTGCCACGGCAAACATTGCATGCCCTGACAATCTATTTGGCGACATGCGCAACACATGCCCCAAACAACGCAGTCCACGGAGGTTGACCCTTATTTCGAGCGGGCAACCGCGATCACCTGCGTCTAACCTAAGCATTGTTTGTCCGGTTTCTCCACCAGTTTCGTGCAATGTTGTACAGCCAGTGGTATTCCAATACCGATACTTTTTTGATTCTGATTTTGTAATGCCCAAGGCCATACGCCGTAAAGTTTCAGTAGCCGAACTGCTGCAGCATACACTCGATCCTTCGAAGGCAGCCGGATGTCGCGGCGACGACACAGATGTCCCGAATCGGCAAACGCCAGTTGAGCCTTCTGCTTAACTGTGGTTGATAACTGTGGTCTGATAAAAGTTAAAAAAAACTAACGCCACTATTGCTATCATAACCCTTTGCGTTTTATAGTCAACCTAATACAAAGCCTTGGGCAATATCTTGCAAGAGGAGAGACTTCTAATTCATCTCTTATCAGTTTGTATTTCTTCATGCTTCGTCTTTCGCGTTGTCTGTTGCCCTCCATGTAGCTTTTTTCTCCATCCTGATCCAGCCACTGCAAATAGGGTACTGTCCTTTAAACAGCAGAACTTGTTCATTCGAACACGTTTTTGACAAAAGAATAAGCTTTATGAGGCGGGTATGGCGAAGGTAAGGAACGTCTCTGCTTTGGTTAATCCCTCGTCATCCAACTCGAGTCCAATCTCAGATAATTTGAAAATCTGATCTTTGTTTAGTCTCTAGGTTTCGAGTATGTTACGATCTTATCGCTCGACGGTTCCCCCTTTGCATTTCATTGATGAACTGAGCCACACACTACGTCCAGGTTCAGACTGTTTGTAATGGATGTGAACTCTTTGGTCCCATCAAAACGATTACTCTCAGCTTCGTTAGTCCCGATTTGAGACCGCAGCATTCGGTGCGAATTTTGTATATCTGGTTAATATTATTCTGAAAAGTGGTGTTGCTGGTTCTACATTAAATCTACTTGACATCGATGGGAAAAGTCACGTGTTCTTATTGTCGTTTACCTCACAGCCCTCACCTTCCCGACTTTTCAAAATTCCCTAACAGCTTTGGATTTACCGCAACTTCTTTACTGAAAACTGGTTGTAAAATCGTTCTTTCAGCGAATGGCGTTAGGTACATGTATCACAGCCAATCGATTCCATTTTTGGCTGATTTGCTTTTTCTGTTCTGCAGGGCAGATCGTTTTTAGTGTGAGATAATCTTTGGAAGTGTAGTTTCAATGCTATTCGTGTAACATCTTAGGACTGGGTGGATAGAGTTCGATACATATGTTCAATACCAAAATATTTGCGAATAAATTTCGTTGGACTGCTCTTAATGTTTAATGCTATTTGTTTGTTTTCAATGAAGACATAATCATATACATGCTAGTCCCTCAGTTACGGGAAGGGTTCTGTTTGTCAATTCGACAACTGCCTATAAATACAGTCGCGATAATTTGTACCCACTATGTTATTTGTGTTCTATTTAATTTTGTCTATTTCTCTTCTGCCCGCTCTTGCTGTGTCAGATTCGTCGTTTTATCTATGTTTTTTTTTATTTTCGGACCTGTCAAATTAAATTGTTTTCAGCTCCGATCACTTGAATCACGGTATGACGTTGTAGTGTTGCACAATGTTGTTCCTATCCGTTCTATCCTGTGATTTCTACCTGCTTTTGGAAACAAAAAGGCATATCCTACACCGGTGACATATATTGTTCCAAACCTATTTTATTTGGACTGCATGCTGATTCCAGCGGCATTTCTTGTTAGTCGGGTGTGATTCTTTGGACCAGTTTTAATCCCGTTTGCTTCTAAAACAAACCCTGCCCCTGCGTCGCACTGTATGACGCGTATTTCCGTTTGGGTATGCGTTTTCGTTCCTAAAAAGAAACAAATGTTTGGATTACGTCTGAGTTGGTTCATCGATTGTATGAGATCTTTGTGTTCGTTCTGATTTACTTTCGTGTGTTTGTGTACAATCCAGAAAATCGGCGAGGTTTGAGAATTACTTCGGTCTCGTTTATCGTTACGTTGCTTAGAAACAAAAGTCACGTCAATTCTATATGCCACTTTTTACATTCGTTTTGGACATGTGGAGAGCAAATAACTTGTTTTGGGAATTCCATGTGAATTGTCCATTTTTAATATCCTGTTGGACACAGCATCCTTTATAATTCACCTGCGCAGTTCTCAGTTTATCCAGTCGCTGGTGATTCTGAATGTTAATTTTTTTTATGACCGTTGATTTATCGCATTGGATCTATGAGTTGTAAATTCCAATATTCTAAAATCCTCAAGCCTTATGGTAGCTTAGAATGTTTTCAGAATTCCTGAATACGAATCTTTACGCATCCATAATTTATCTTATTTGTTTTATCTTTCCTGCCTTCTTACAGATGGACGCACATGCGAAACCAGTTGGCCGAATTGGTGTCATTGATCAACAACCTGCTACATCGTTAGCCAACACTTCTCTAATATTGTTGTCTATTGTTATTTTATTCACTCACTTCTCTGTTGCTTCCATCTCGTGTAGTTTATATTGTTCTTATGCTGATCCTTTGAAATATCATTTTGTCAGCACCATATTGCGTTCTTGTTGTGTTTTTATTTGCGGTCCCCTAACCATTTGATACTGACCGGATTTTCCATCACTGTCGCAGAAATCTGCTGAGTCGTGTTAAGGTAATTATTGAACCTATCCAATAGATCGGTTCTTTTCGTTGATCTGCTCCTATCTTCTAGAGCCTTATTACTAAACCAATGATAACGGGCTGTTTTGTTTTCTCAATGTGCTGCTCTTCCCCCTCCCCCATGGTTTACCTTGCATGAGCATGCCCCTTTTCACACCACCACTGGTCTCTGTTCACATGGAAGTTTCATCAGTTATTTTTAACCTTTCATCATGTCGGTAATCTTTGAAAAATTCGGTAACAATCGATTAGATTTAATTTGCTTCTATCTATTGTAGGGTTTCTCTTAAAACTGGATCTACAGAAAAAAAAAATGAAAATGGCGTAAAATAACTAAACATTCAGAACACGATTTCGGGCGGACAATGGTTTTCAGTAGCTTATAATCATGCCGGACAGTTAACGAGAGAATAAAAACCAAAGGCTGGAAGGAAAACACTAAAATGTGACGGGTCGTTCATTTTGTGCATTCCCGTGTGTGTGCGTGTGTTCCACACCGCATTCTCAGATCTGTGGTTCCGGGATTTTCACTTATCTCACTTTGGTCGTGTAACCCAGTTCTGAGGGATAGGTGTTGTGTGACAATGTGTGTGTGTGGGCCATGAGTTGGGATGGGTTCGCCAACCCAGGGGAGACGGCTAGGTTGGATAAGACGNGGGGGGGGGGGGGTCAAATGGCTTCGGCTATGGCCAATGTACGCATTCTAACATATTTGGACCGGTTCGAGGAAATCTGATAAATAATGCGGAGTGCTTCACTTGGGTTCACACGGTGGCTAGTGCCACGCACACACAAAATGAACGACTCCTCACATTTATTCTTCTCCTCCGTACCCCTAGATTTTTTCCTCATTTAAATTGTAACGACATGATTATGAGTTATTGAAAACAGTTGTTCGTCTGAAATTGTTCTAAATGCGAGTATGGGTATGTTTTGAAATTTGAAACCTAGAAATTCGTTGTAAAAATGACTATTTTCCGTTCGGAACGTCCGACGTATGTATGATGTTATTGTGCTTTTCTATTGCACGATGAACAAAGT
This sequence comes from Echinostoma caproni, assembly GCA_900618425.1. NCBI lineage: Eukaryota > Metazoa > Platyhelminthes > Trematoda > Plagiorchiida > Echinostomatidae > Echinostoma > Echinostoma caproni. Next base: position 3,436 of record UZAN01048173.1, on the reverse strand, counting down.
AGAAATAAAGATTTCCTATTTCGTTCGTCTGCGCAATTGAACTGAATGTATCGCATGATGTGCATGCTTCCTGCTTGAATGTTATCTGTTGTCGTAGATGGTCACCGCCTGTTGCATGACTCACCTCGTTTCTTCTGGATTTTTTCGATGGAAACATTCATGCTTTATAAATTTTAAGATTATTAGAAGTACCCTATTTGGTTCTTAGTGGAGACCATTCTTACAATCCATTTTGTCGCGTGTATTTTGGCTATCTTCATCATGCTTTACTAACGGAGGCGGTATACGATTAACGTACCCTTGTTCAATGCTGTCCATTTAACCACTTATCTGAAAGACCTTATAAGATGCAAGGTTAGTGAGTACTCCGCAATTTTACTGCTAGTCTCAAAGAACGCTGATGAACGATATATGATTTATACCCAAGGTAAATGTAGTTGCTCGAATACCCGGAGTTGCAACTATAAACCAATAGATCAATAACCTTCGAGATAGATATGGACGAATTTTACAACGGATGTGCTCTATCAAACCCCATTGCACGCTGGTTCACTGTCTCTCGGAAATTCTGTTTATCGTCAAGGTTTCGATTGTATTTTGTTCTGTTCTACCCTATTTCTATATCACCCGCTTGCGAACAAAGCATTGTACCAGCGCGAAAACAACAATAATGGGAAGGGATGCCTTTTTGGGAAAGATAATCAAAAAGAACGACAGCGGTGGGTTTATTCTGGTTCGTTCTTTCTTTTGACTCTGTACGCATAGGACTTCTGTGAAACTATAAAAAAATCATTCATTCATTTGTTCTCTGTTTTCTACATTTTCATTTCATCTTTCTGTACTGGTTCCCAACATTATTATCATTATTTTGCGTTGTCATCATGCTTTTTCTCAAGCCGTGAATCGGTTATAACCTAGGCCCTGGTGGACAAACAACAGGCTTTGTAGTTTATATACTTTGCTGCTCTCAGAGCATTTTATGGCTCTGCATGTATTTAAAAAAATCGTAGCATTTTCATCACTCGTTTTCGCGGCTTAGCAAAGATGCACTTCTTCGTTAGCGTTATTTTAAAATAACTACCATATTTTGATGTATAGTCCTATCCGGTGGAGCACCATATCGGGTATCGATTCACTGGAGCATGTATTCATATAACTTGTCAAGCATCCAAGCCTAACCCGTGTGGGGTAAGTTATCCGCAACAAGCAGACGAAAATTGATCGCGTGTGGAATGCAAGACACCGACCAATAGACTGCCCAGTCTTTAACTGAGTATTGTGCTTACGTTCGTCCCGTAAAATGCGGGTTCGGTGGGGCTTACGAATTCGCACCGGCGGTTGTGTTCCAACCCGACTATCGCCACCTGGCCTTGTTGAATGTGTACTACGTCGTAGCCCTTTGATTGGCCGTTTCTGTTTTCCTGAAATTTCATTATACAATCTTGTATTGAAGCACCACAAAGCATTTTTATAGTTTTCCTCAGTTCAAGTTTCTTTTACTTTTTATTCGACTGACTGCGCTACACTTAGTTGCTCTCAGTCGAATTGGAATTTTTACATTTTCAATCCTTGTCATGCGTCATTGTTACTCACATAGTTTGTCTCAAATCTGGCCATCTTGACTCGTTTACGGTGTGTGTGAATCCAGTTTCTCAGTGTCCATCTTGGACCAAAAAATACAAGCAAGCTCGTCGGTGATTTGAACTTGGGTACCCTCTCTGACCAAGGTGAATTTTCCTTCGTTGGTTGACACTAACATTCTGTCATTGTTTCTCAAATTTTTGGATTTAACTAGTGTCCTCCGTTCACGAACTAAGGTGAACATGTGTGTACTCTGTACAAGACTCCTGGTTGAACATACCCATAAGGGATACTAGCTCCAATGAAGTCAAGTCGATTATTTGCTTTATGCACCCAGTGAGGTGGATATTCAGCAGTCACATCGTCAACCAACAAATATCGAACAAAATTATAACAGAATTGTCGTCAGCGATGAAAAAGAAAACAATTTACGAGATGACTGAGTTAAGTTCCGAAGCGATGCTCTCTGAGCTGACAAGAAATCGGGCAAGGTAGGGCACCACAGAAGACCGATAGGCGGTCGTACGAGCAAATATACAGTTAAAACGGGATTGGGTGGAATGGTTTTCTGGTTCATCGACATTATTGGGGAACCATGGTAAAAAAGACTGGAGGTGATGTTTGAACATACATCAACGCTACCTCGTTTGGCAAGCCCTACGTTATCAACCAATAACATCTAAAGAGTATTGAATACCCAACTGTTCACTGTCATTCGAGATTTCCCCATTTTGATTAAGTTGGAAATAACACCTTTCTGTACACAGCCAGATTATCTTTTTTTATTCACTTATACCTTTTATTGCTTCGCTGTTAGATGTTCACTTACACACAATCATTGATAACCTTAATCATCCTAGCACTTATACTTTTCTATCATTGGGCATGACTGATCTTTATCACTCACCCGCAGTGAGTAACTTTATACTGATCAGAGTAGTCACAAAGCACCCAACCATTTTTCGTCAGCACTAAAAGCACCGGTTTCCACCAGCGACCACTTTTGGTATATTCACATTATACTTATAAATCTTTCTTTTGATCTGATCACATCGTATTTTGTAACTTTGCTTCCCCATATTTTTCTCTTTTCAATAAATCTTTTAGAAAGTCTTCTTAAGGTTTCCATCCTCGTATTTATTTTCACTCACGTGGAGTTCCCTTTTTACTCAAGTAATTAATGCCGTTTACAACCACTGCTGTCCTGTCATAAGTTTGTGTTCAACGGAAGCGTAACCTTTTTCCTAATAAAGTTGCTGTGGAGAAAAAAGGAGTAGGTTATCAAGTCCAATAATGCTGCAACTATCAGGCACTTGCTCAGAGTTATGGAAGCTGAAAAAAGGTTAATTCGATTCGGTATTATCCGTTCAAATTATGAGGATTGGAAGCAGCAAAAAAATGTGGTAATGTATCAGGCTTCTGAAGAGGAAAGAAAGTACGATCCCAACTAGATGTAGACGTTGACCCTTTCATTGATGCATTCTTACTCTAGTCGTCAATCCTTCTTCCCGCCTACTCGTCGCACATTATTTTATTGTAGGACCGTTCTCAAATTCTAATGTACTACAACATTCAGATAATTGTAATTCTTTTCCCACTACAGGCCTCGAATTTTTTAATCTCCGGCACCTAAAAGTTGGAGTTGCTTCCCTGGCTGAAGCAATCACCTCCATAGTAAATGAATCAGTTTGTAGTTCCACTATCTCAGACTGTTGGAGGCCGGTCATGGTCATATAAATATGAGAAGCATCTAAACATTTTTTTATCATAGACTTGACATTTTCCGCCCTAAAGCTGACAATCAGCCGCCTTCAGCAGTCAATGAACGCAAGCATCCATTAGAGTTCGCCTAAAA
>UZAN01048170.1:1443-24710 GCA_900618425.1 Echinostoma caproni | reverse complement strand
ACAGCGCACAATCAGCTACTGACTGGAATCCAGTCAAGAAGCGAGCGCTCAGCCTTGGCAAGCAGCGCAATTCCGACACCAGCAACACCGCGAGCTTCGGATGACACCCGAAGGGTGAAGCGTGAGGTTGAGGTTGGTTCAGAACGCAGAGAGATAATGGAAGTAGGGTCTTGTATGCGTGTTTCGGAGACACAACATACATCTACATTGAAAGTTTCGAGAGTTTTAGCCAGGGCAGCTTGTTGGCCAATCTGATAGAGCGTGCGCACATTGAACGTGGCCAAGTGAAAGGGGATTTTGGACTCTGCATATATTATTATTATTATTCTGTATCATACGATGTAAAAGACGATATCGGTTTGTGGTGATCAGTACTCTGAGATGCTTCACCTGGATGAGACACACAAATCCACAGACTCGCAGAAAGTGAACTGTGAGACGAACATTGACATATGGAACAAGAAGAGTTTATCGTTACACCCAATGTAGAATGAATGTCATCCCGGTCGAAAAAGTCCTGGTTAACAAGGCAGCTAGTGTATACACTGAACACCATCGGTTTATTAGACATTGATAATTCGTCTGTTGGATTATCTTGTCACCTGTTATTCGTTGTATCGACGGCACAATCAACTTACAACAAACCACTGTGCTTCAATAGTGAGCATTAAAAAAAACGGAATAATGCCATGCTTCCTGGTTGTGATCTGCGGAAAAGTTGTGGGTAGCTGTTGGGGGAAAAGTGGTGGATGAAGGTAGGGGATAACTGGAGGTAAAAAAGTAACTATCTCAACCTTCTGTAAGCAGATCTTCAGAACCCGTTTAACTGGTGGAAAGGATGAACGATAAAAAGTGTGGAAAACGTATTTAGCAAGGGGTTAGGACGAGCGGCTACCGGAAGGACAGAGTGTGTTTGCCTTATGATGAAAAAATTGGTCTTTGACTTTCTGCACGATAATGGGCATTTGTTACGGGTTGGTACATAACGTTTGTTAGAATAGGTAATCTGGGAGTAAACGACAATGATACAAAACCTTCTTGATGGTAGCGACTGCACCAGAACAAGCATTCGTAAACCGTGGTAATGTTGCTGCTAGCGTTTGGAAAAGTGGGAGATATATATGTGTAAGCAAAGAAAATGATTTTTCTTAATATTCACGGCTCAATTGAAGAGGGTCGGGCGAAAAAGACTAATCACGCCTGGTATGGATGCCAAGAAGTTACGAAAGGCATTCCAATTCACGGACGAGAGACGCCAGAATGAGCAGTAAGCACGAAATGTTGAGACAACCGATACGATGTGAAAACTAAAATTGGTAAGATAGTGGGCCGGTAGTCCAACAGGGGAAGATGGAAATAAATCCTGGAAGAAAAGAGGGATTGGAAGTTAAGCAGCAGTGAGTGTTGCCGATGCGCTTCTCTGTACACTCATGGAAACGGGTGGGAATGGTGACCAAATATGATGAGCTGTTTACAACGGTAAACGCATTCGCCTCACGGCCCGTGGTTGTCGTCGTCGCGAAGAACGCTAACCAGTCATTGTCTTGAAAGCTGAAATAATCTAAGGCGGTGGTTATGTGAGCCTTGGAAGCTGGTTGCAAAATGCCTTCAACGCGCGGTAGACGATCTAACAGAGGAAAATCAGAGTCAACAGTAGCCTTAGAAGTGACTTCTAGCCGTTACATCATGGTCGGCTAGTCCACTGTGACGAACCCATCACTCTAATATATTGCTTTGTCTTGGAAGAAGATTGAAGAACAGTCGAATCAACATCCGCCTTTCTTCTGAATAACCTGAGGTCTCGGTCTACAATGGAGATTTACTACTCCTGAACTTCTATGATCAAGTCATAAAAGATGGGATAAAGTATAGTTGGTTGTTGTAACTCGACTGAGCAATTTATAGGGACCCCGTTGAAGAGAGCACAGCTGCATGTTAGCCACCACGCCCATGAACGAATATGTTTTTGAGATACTCCTCACTCCTTATGCAGAACGCGCCACCTCAGCAGCGCACCCGAATAAATCAGGAAAATCTCCGTTGAGATATTTCGAAACACAGGAAATACATCGAGTAACTGCGATGAAAACCACTGCATGGACAGCTGCCCGATCCGTGCTGCGACTCGTCAACAATGTACGTTATCTATCCGCGTAGTTGTTTCCAATAGCGAACTATCCGGTGGGGAATCGAACCCATGCGATCGACTGCCTATAACTTGAGCGCATGTTTAATTTGGTTTACACCGTTATGTTACGCAGAACCAACTGAATTCTCACTAGTCTGTAAACTGCGTAGGTTTCAGACAAGGATCACGGCATCCAGTGCGATCGTTCGTGATTCCAGCACCACAAAAACTACAAACTATGTGCTGTTGATGCGTTTGAAACAAATATTCAATGCTCTTTGTTGGCTAACACACAGAGTTCTATCCAATTTAAAGTAGACTACCGATCAACTCGAATTCCAAAAAATAAGATGAATAAACAGGCTGTCCGTAAACTCAAGTGAACACTTCAAAAATATTCATCGATCAACAGATGCTTGATAGCATGTACGTAGAAGTTTGAAAAAGGATAATAAAGCTGGGATGCATGAGTATCGCTGATAACTCCTCCCCGAGAAAAATTATCAGGGACGTCAAAATATTTAACCACATACACCTGTTTTTCACATCACGCATCTCCCGGACTGAAAAGCATCATATGCATTATCACAATGTGAAAGCCATGATCTGAGCGATGAACCCAGAAGGGAAGGAAAAAACAACGATTCCGCTGGGGTGCTTCAAATGCCAAGTCACGTGCTCGCACGCACGCACGCACGCACACACACACACACCTTTGTACTTAGTGTGTACGCACACACGAGCGGAAGACAATCAATCGGAATCAATCGCGCACATTCAGAAGTGGTTTGCATTCAAAACACATGTATACGTTCATGCGTACTTCTGTTATTCAACCATATCGAGACTAACGGTTGAGAATTCATACGTAAGGCCCAGACCAACACAATATTGAAAGCAGAAAGGAGGGATTCGGGCAATGAAGAGAAACAGAATGCAGAGAGAGCGTGAAAAACAACAGTGTTTAATTTTGTCTATCTGTCGGATAACAAAAGCATAGCAAGTACATGCAGTTGAAATGTGGATGGGAATAAATTCAGCACGGAGTTGTTATTTCCGCCCAAATTAATAGGCGAAATGTTTTCCGGAAGCAATACATCACTTCATGGTAGTGCGATCGTCATTTAAAACCGAATTGACTACAGCAAACGTGACAGCATGCCACATAGTATGCAGCCCTGTTGTCTAATACACGGATAAAATTTGACTGATAAGAATGAGACGCGTATTAATTTTAGAGAAACACACATGGAAAGCCTCACAAAATGGACTCCTTGAGGTGCATATTTTATCAATCTATTTTCGTTGCACCGGCAAATTTGCTGTTGATCACCATGATCCCCACACCTCAATGATACTGGCGATAGGATGAAATCAAATCCCGAACGAATTCACCAAGAAACATCGAGAGAAAATAATGCAGTTGGGAGTTGAGCACTAGTTGTCAGTTGTAAAACAGAAGGAATTTTTTACGTGATCGGATTAACAACTTTAAGCCATCCTGTGATGACACCAATATAGAACTGTGTGTACATATAAAGTCAGATATATGAATTATCTCAAACAGTAGTACCATTGGGATGAAGATAGCCATAATTTATGCCACTAAAGGTTGACTCGGGTATATAGGTTAGCGACAGACCTTAGGAACGCCCTAGACACGATCTAGGTCTTTTCACCCTATCTTATTCGTTAAAACAGCATGTACTGTAAGGTCAGATAGGAGCTGGAATAGAGTGAAGTCAATACGATTGATTTGTACCGGTGTACCGGAGAAAAAACAAATGATAACACTAATCTGGTTAAGAATTCACCCGATTCGTATTAAAGAGGAGCTAAATTGGTGCCTACTGAATGCAGCCGTCGGGCTATGGTTCGCCGAAACAAAAAACCTCGTTCCTAAAAGTCAATGAGCCACAACAAAGCACATATTCGAGGGGACGTCTGTTTGGACACAAAACGACGACAAAAGATATACTGCATGGCGCCGTTTGGATCGAGCTAACACCAATTTCTCCCCAGATGTGAGGCATTATTTCTGATACAGACAACGATTGCTGTTACTGTCAACTTTTTAGATCTCAGTGGTAGAACAAACAGTTGTGTGTACTGACCAAGTGTATCACGATGCAATCATTCGAAGCTAACCGGTGCGAACGGAAAAAAAGCAGTGACACAACTCTGATTAGCCCGGTTCAAGCAAAACGCATTAGGTAATTGCAAAATAAGATATCTCGATTTGGAGTGAACACAGAAACAATAATCTGGGAAACCCTTCTTGTGAATAAAACCCAGTATAGTAACGCGAGCGCAGTGATCGACGGCACAGGGGGTTAACTAGGAAACGCAAACCGGGGTGATGAGCACAAATTACGGTAAGATTTGAATCAACGAGAGACATTGATGTGAGGTTTGGTGACATCGGACAGGAAACACGGAAACAGTTGTTTGACAATATGGAATTGTAATTAAACGCTCATGCTGTTCAACTGGCACAGAGAAATGGGTGAAACGCAGTAGCACAATTTGACAAGTCATCGTTTTTTGTCAACAAATATCAAGTACATAACCTTTGATGCTACCAATACCCTTCAACATCTCCACGAAAATGCGTATTCGCTGTCGAATTAGTGAAGCAGCTCCGAAATGTTACTGGCACTAAAGCAATGTGATACATACTTCCGAAACAGTAGGGGAGAACCGTAGATACCAATGACATTTTAGACGTTCTTCGGTACTAGTTGAAAGACAGTGTAATCTTGATTTTTCAGGCACAATACCTTTTCTGAACCCATGTTTGGATTGTTGTGAGTGTTCACTAAACTCGGCAATATATGGTATACTGATAAGGAGCAAAAATTACTACGCGAGCGGCTTGGGACAGTTCGTTCAAAGGATAGACCATAAAATTAATGCCATGGTTTTGTACAAAGCAAAGTCGGCCAGGTGTTTGCCTCCTTTAGCCATAAGGTTCTTGCCGATCGTGACATCCGACGACACAGATTTAGCGGCCCAAGTACCTCATAAAAGAATCAATAGATGATCAACCATCCACAAATATTGGTCGTTATCACTTGTCCGAACAACCGGACAGGACAGTGTGTTACATGTTTAACAACTGGAATCGATAAATTGAGGTTGTACGGAACATCTAGTCCCATGTTAAAATTTACGTTCATCCAAGTTAAGTGTACCGACAGTTGATCGAATCAACAACCCGGCTTACTGAAAAAGTCAGTTCGGCAAAACGGACCACGTGGGTCTTTGACAAAAATATATGCAGTTCAGGACAACAAATCTCACTTGTCTGCATCCCTGAAGGGTAATTTGGATGAATGATGGGTTATCAGAACCGGATAACTCTAGACGGAGCTTTATTCCTATTCAGCGGTAACGGAGAAATCCAACGACATATACAAAACTCCATCATTATGGTCATCATCATTATATCTGCAAACGGTAAACTACACTTTTAGATAACACTTCAGAACTGCAAATAACCCAAATGGAGCAGTATTCGTCAACGTTGTTGGAAAACAGGTATCAAGTGCGAGTCGCAGTTAGAAATACCCATCGCGGTTTCTAGAACCGTGTCAAACAAAACAAAAATTTTTTATTGATTTGAACTGAATATCCTTCGGACTTAACTGTCACAAACAATCTTCAGTTCAGTTTCATTGGAGTTAACAGTATGTCATCCGTGTCTCCCTTCGTTGCTGTCGGGCCGAAATGAANTGAAGACGACACCTGAACAAACATGAATTGGCAATTTGGTTTAGCCATAGTATGAGCTGGTTGGCACAGTAGTAACACACACGTCTTCCATGGGATGAGTCCGGAGTTCAAATCCTGGATGGGACGGTGGATATGCACTACTAATGAGCCCTAATAAGAGCGAAACTCGAGTTTAGTGCTTCCGAGTTGAATCGATGAACTGAGGAAGGTAAAGTCCGAAGGATGGTCAATTCAAATCAATAAAACAAAGTTTATCAGTCGCTCCGTCAAAACAGAATACATTAGGCGCGTCAGCACTAGGGGTGTGCAAGAGCTGATCAGAACATGCTCAGCTGTTTACGAAAGGCACTAACTACTGTGTGAACTTTGAACATAAACCCAAAAGTTCAGATTGCACAGACCGTTGACAATGAACCAGAACGGAAACTATGAGGTGAGTTTTCTTTTATTGTGCTTCGAAATATGAAGAATAAGTTGCATTTCGAAAGCGCAGACAGAATGAACTGAACTCTGGGTTCAAACGCAAACAATTGATTTTGAAGTGTTCTGATTCACTAAATCAATCGATACCAAGATAAACGTCTTGTAACGACACTCCAAGTGATCCGATTTGGTTGGAATGGAAGCGTATTGTGTGTGTATACCAACGAATGAGACTAAACAAAATAATTGAAAATACATCAAATGAAGAAATACTGGAGTGACTTGGTAAAATGTTCGCAGCTGCGAACAAAGGAAAGCGGATCTGACTGAACCAAATGGTAATCAGAAAGGCAAATTGCTCGAAAATTATTAAGTTATCTACCCCGTGTGATATTGGGAAAGTGCTCCTGGAGTATCAATTAATTCATATATAAAGATCAACGATTAGAAATGCCATTAGGAACCATCTTAGATTTGTCAAAATAAGCTCAACTCCAGAACCGAAGTTTGTCCCTACAGCCACTCAGAAGCGTTGTTTGTATTTCGCGAGTAACCTCCGATACTCTAACAATCTGGCAAATTTCGGAGGAAGAGGACAGAAAGTGGACTGTGTGACATGCCAGAAAATTCTCTAGGATGTGAAGCGCGGCCATCGGACAGAAATACAGTCCTCATTGGTTGGTTTGTAGCTTCATAGACCGCCCACGTGGTGGGTTGTATTTAAACGCACCAATGTCACCAAACGCTCAGGTGACCCGGAATGAACTAATTACACCTAGCTAACGTGGGTTTCAGTGATTTTTATCTGGCGCCTCGAAAAATGCTTTCATATTGGCGAACATCACAAATATCCTCTCTTGACGAAGCCCAACTCCCCGTCTTTAAGTGGCGGAGGCATTTCCACACGGAAGAGAAAAACGAAAAGCCAGCATCTAGGGCCATAATCGAATAGGTGAACCACAAGCAGCTTACCCAAGGAAGTTAAAGAAAAACAAGATTTCAAACTAAAACAAGAGGTGTACGAACCACACACTTCCTGGTTATGCCACTGGTAGAGGGCTCGATTGGGCATCGAGGTGCATTGGGTAGCTTGGACGTTGAGCCCTGTCCAAAGGGTATATAATCCGATGAAGTAAACACCAAGCACCAACAGACTGAGGCTTTAATACACCGCGCCACTGCCTTACGTTTAGGTTTCGGCTAGATAAAGAGTTCGGCTGTTAGTTCCCAAAGAAAGTTCACATGCCTCGGTCTAGAGAACTCGGCAGCATTTCGACCACTGCCGAATCATAGACTTTTTCTATGGTTATTATTGTAGTACTATTATTACGGAACCGTGTTTTTTGTCTGAACTCAAACGTGTGTGAAACATATATCATATATCAACCTAACCACCCGTGTAGTACTCTACTAACACTAGCCAGAAATGGTCAGCTCCGGGAACATACACATAAACGATGGTTCCAAAAGAGGCAGCTAGACTGCAGGTGTTATTCTTTCAGTCTCATAGTTTGCAATACCTGGAACTCTCTTTCACCTCGAGTTGTTTGTGCTGCAACCATCGATTCATTCAAGTCACGCCTCGATGAAACATTGAACACCTATCTGTTCAGCACCCGTTAAAGAACCTTATATTTTGCTATTTAACTGTACTACGAACAGAGCAGTGTGTTCGGACCCTATGGGATTCAAGAAGCACCGGCTTTGTAATTTACTCATAATAAAAAATTTGAATTTGAATATGCCTTCAATTAGGCTAAAATATTCTGAGAGCATGGCCTGTGAATGAGTCGGTTCAAGATACCGAGATTACAATAAGCGACGATAAAACGGTAAATACAGGCTGGCGGAAAGGAAGAAAAATTGGATAGGGATTCAGTTGAAAATATTCCATTGTTCACTAAAATGAGCACATCGGTCATCGTTCTGAGAGACTGTGCATAACAATAACCCAAACGTTAACAGAAAACAATGAACAATCTTTCTAACAACATATTACAACTCAAGTATTGTGTAGGCATCTATTCAATTGCTTAGGATTTGCACTGAATAGCGACGATTCGAGTATTAGTTAGGGGTCGTGTATTCCACTGTTAACTGTCGCACACAGGCACAGTAACAATCTGATTTCTCATGTATTACATCGCGGATTTGGTGTGTATACCTTAGACATTCATACCAATATACTTTATGATTAGGAAACTATTTCATCCATCATTAGTTTGGCGATATCTGCCGATTACATTATATTTCATATATTCATATATTTCTAAATCCAAATTGTCAAACAAATTATCTTTGTAACAAGAAATTTCGAAAAAAATCAAATTAATGAATTTACATGCGATTGAAATGTTTGTGATAGCTGACAAAGAGCACTGGACAGCTGTTTCGTCCTGCTTGTGGAATCAACGATTTCTCAATGAGTGAAACCCACATCTAACAGTGCTTGATGCCTTTTAACAATCGAATGGGTTAATTCAAGCTTCCTACCGTGAAAAACAATTTATGAGTTATTCTGAATGTCAGAAGTGAAGAAAATGACAGTTTACTTTGACCTACCGTGATTTACTTTAGTTTTCACGTAGTGGGAATAACGTACGATGTCTCCTATACCGAAACGATCGAACACTGACGAGAACAACAAACCGTGTGAGCACGTAGCAGGGGGACGGGATGCATAATGCGCGAGATACGCATAACGTATGCACAGTCGTGGTCACAGTCGTTTACGGGGAAAACAGTGGCTGGATCGTGCAATAACTGTGACAACTATCGTAAGATCAAATGCGCGTGGCAAAACAGGAAACGCGCGAATAATGGAACATAGGATTTATAGAATTAGATAGATGGCAGGGCGATGAAACCATGCAAACAAACAGTTTACATTAATTTACAAAACTGAGCTCCGCTTTGGAACATCAGTTGAGAGTGGGGAATAATGCCTGATGAAAAAAGTACTAGACAGTTTCCGCTTTGTATAATCAAAAACATGTACTGCTTATCAATCTTCTCTAAGCAAAAATATGTTCTACCAGTCCACAAGTAAAAGCAAACGATCAACTTACAGATCATCTACGCAAACGTCCCGCAAAATTTGGCAATAGTCAGTATTCCAAACGGCTTGGTCGTCCAGCACTTTGCTCGCTAGCAGAATACAGGCCAAAAGTTGTCGACGCCAAGACCACGGAAGAATACCGACCTCAGCCGCGTTGACCAGACGTTCGAGGAAGATCTGAATGAACACAGAAATTTTGTAACGAATATACAACTGCCATATTAAAACCGATTGATCGCGAAATCAAGAATTAAAAACAGATAATGCGATTTCTTAACCTAGTATTATGGTGTCGATGGCTAGTATATTCATATATCACTGGCTTGCAAGCAAGTAGAGTGGAAAAGCCACAACAATACCAGGGGAAGGAGTGGGTGGGATGTAGAAATGGAGGTGAAGTGGAGGTTAAACAGTTAAAATGGATAACAGTAAACAATAAGAATAACAAAAACCTTTTTGTTTCACCCGACAATTTTTGATATTTTTTGAGCGTTAGTTTATCATCTTTTTACGAAGCACGGGATTTCAACAAACAGGCAGCACATCATTGGCGCCATTGACTCTGTTTCCTGGGAAGAGTTCAACTTCATCGTTTTTCAGACCGGGCAAATCATTCTGTAGAACATCCTCTGTAACAAAGTTGAATGGGATACAGGGCAGCCTTGTCGAACTCCATAATGGCCAGTGTAGCAAGACCTAGCCTAAAGCAGACTGACAATGGTATCAGTAAGCTCCCTGTCACTATCATATTTTGGCAGTACCTTCCAAGCTAGTAAACGGATATCCTTCGGTGGAATAACGAGCAAAAAGTGCTACTATTGCACAAAATCAAACGAAATTCACTACTGATAATGCACTAGTTAATAATGGTGGGGGCCCAAATCTGCCAAAGTAAGATGATAATAAAATAGTCTTTTACTTGATACGACACTTCTACCTAGCGGTTTCACGGCAATCGTGACTCCCAATCCCAGACAGAGTATATACTGACTCATTGCCTCAATCAGATTGCGACTGCAACTTCCAGCAGGTGCCATCTGGACCAGTCCGGTGTGTATATTGACCTTCTAATAAAAAGGCATGTGGGTGTAATGAACAATATAGAGCAAGTGAATTGTTCGGCCACATGTATTGAGAACAAATTCATTAATTTTACTTCTGAGGGACTCATTTAAGTGAGGACGAATCAACCTTACGCAATCATCCATGAAAAACTTCGCTGATATGAGCAGTGCGAAATAGCGTCTTACACCACTCGCCCTTCATCTCAGATACAGCGCCCATATCCTTTGCAGGGAAAACGGGAAACGATAAAGACAACTGCGGATTAGTTCGAGAACTGAGAGACCCAATCAGAATCCACTTTTTTATTGCATCTGGATTTGCCGATGTGTTTTGGAGTTGTGCTGTGAGAATACCCTTGATTCAAATACTGTCTAACATCACATTGCAGAGAACGAAAATACTGAGGTGAATTTAAGAGAAAACCAACTAAATAAATATCCTTTATCAAGCTGCTAAAGAATTTGTGAGTAAGTACACTGAACGATGAGGAGCACACTTTCACGACTGACCGCGAGGCATCAGGGGAACATTGAAACAGTATTTGTCCAACAGACACCACCGTCAGCATGACCTCGATTTTCGGTCCTAAGTTGCTTGCATCGAAAAGAAATTACACAAGTATGCAATACTAGCAAATGTCGCATCAACAACTTTTTCCAGAAATATCGAACTGATTATTCATGACATCCATCGGGAACTTCGAACGGTCGTACGGCAGTGGTTGTCGAGTGGTTCAGTTCATCAAAATAACAACCTGGTTGCCTTGAGTTCTAATCGTTCCACTGCCCCCATTTTCCCCATTTCTATATTTCCCGAGGCAGCTATTGTAAAGCTGCACCCTCATCCTGAAAATTATTTGTACGTATATATACTTACTAAACAAAAAAGGAAGCAAAAACATTTATAAAAGACAGAAGTAACTCGAATGGAAATCTTGCCTTTGCCTTCTTCGCGTTCTATCTCCACTACCGTCCAAGTTTCACCGAATCCTCCAAATGAACATATTCGCTGTCCTCGGTACCCCTTCAAACTATCTAACCCAATTCGGATGCGCATAGGATTACAGGCCTGTTAAGCTCGAACGCTCCGGGCCCTAGCCATCGGTGGGCGTTGTACCTAGAGTACTCGCATTCAAGACACCAGCTCCATTATTTGACTGACTTCACCATCAAACCACTCTGCGAAGTTTTACTAACGCTTTTCTGGAGGGGCCTGAGGCTGAAAATTCACCCACCGGGTCCATAAAGTTTAGTTTAACTTGAAAGTACAATGAAGTAAATATGATTAAAAAAAATTTCGGCGTAATTAAACATATATTTTACCAAAGACTACATAACTTCTTGCATGAAGCGACACGAGCTGATATTGTAATTTTAGTAGATGTAAATGATAGAGTAGGCTAGCCGTTTTCCAGCGAAGCGCGTTTCAGATTAGATTCCTGTTTCTCGGAAAACGGCTGTTGACTCTATGCTCTTACCTTCGCCTTTTCCTCGCCTGTACGAACATCAAACGATCCACATACCAGGACTCCATTTGGCATTCGACCTCCTCGAGTCGGCAGCGCAAGCATATAGACTACATCGCTATTAGCCATATATAGAGGGGTTGTATACAAAAATGTCGATCGTACTGGAGCACTCCCCTCGAATCCGACCGTGCATTAGTTGGTGCCAAGCTGTTCATGCGCTTCGGTGAGCATTCGAAACGCACAACACAGCGACAGTTAGACTGTAATAAGTTGTCCCAGCCAGTGCGCCTGAAACGCGCTAGGTGAAAAGTTAGAACCAAGGTCGCTCGCTAAACTCAATCAGCACTGATGGTTTACCAAGAATACTACACATTCAGCTGGCCTAGGTAGTTGTTATCTCTACGCCTACTTGGCGCACACCGACCAATCCCGACTCCAAGTGAGACGTAAACTCAACGCAAGTCTACGCAAACAGACGCGAAATCTGGTGAACTGAAATTTTCAGATGAACAGGTGGCGATTTTTGACAGTCTTTACTTACCGAATACTTCGTCATTGCTCTACAGGTAGAACAAATGGTGACTAGTACGTCAAATCGTGATATTCACCCAAATCCATCACTTTAATTACTTGCTAATTTTTAATTTTGAAGCACAAAACAACGACTCGTTGATCTTCCGAGCTGTTAAGCAACTCAGCCGTGGGGAGGAATCGGACAGTTAGATAACACCTGATAAGAAAATTAACCGATCATTTAGTGTCATTTGTATCTAACAGAGAAGGGAAGGCGGTTCGGGAGAGTTGATGGCTTTGCTAACTACAGCACACCCAATTGTCGTTCCTTGGGCGCATCTACGTATATGCGATAAAAGTGCTTTTGAGAGTTTTATGGATACGCCGGTCGTCAGTAATCCACATGTGAATCGATCGCATCCATGGCTTGATGTCAGCCTTGGGTATAGCGTGCTACTAATCGCAACAAGCTAGGCTGGATGCCATTTTAGAGTAGTAAGCGATAGACACTATCGGAATGATTTGACGATAGTTCCGGGAAAGCATACGACCGAATACACGATGATTGCCACGAATCAGGCATGCGTATCCGTCACACTCACCTAGTGATGATTCACTCACTTGAACCCCAGAAGTACACTTTCCTCACAAATGTCTAATCGGGGACGCGGGGCGAAGCCGGTCGCGTTCTTCCAGCGAAATTTTGGCCACTCATTCAGAAACAATTGAATGTAAATATTCACAAAGTGACAACAGTGAGTGGAATGTAACCCACAAAAAATCACATGCAATCACAACACTGATTAACACATTGAGGTCGGTGAGAGGCTTATGGTACTGGGTAAAAACGCAAATCGACTGCTTAATCTGAATCATATTAGTAGATCGAACACACTGGTCATGTTCTGTAAAGAGTAAGAAAGGATAGTACAGAACCGCAATAATCCGATCGTCTTCATCATCGGATTTACTAGTACAAGGCTTTTTCTACTAGAAAAGCACCATTAATCGACAATGCACATGCATTTTCATGAAGCTCAGAGAAACCATTTGAAAAGCGACTACGAGATAGCACTCCATCCCACACTACTACTGGCTGGATTGAAAACAAGTGCGCACTGCACAATAAATGCATCATTAGATTTCAATACTCAAAACAGAAAGGTATGCGGAGATCGATGAAATCAAGGTCCCTCAGGACACAATACTGCTTCGTAAGTTAATCAGAACGGGATATCCAGGCACAGAATGATGACCCTAGGTCCGCAAAGGAGTGGTGAAAAAAAGAGGTTAATTCTTCCAAAAATGAGAGTATAACTTATTTGACAAAGTGATCAGCTCAGCATACGCACAAAATGTCCTGACAAGAAAAGTCGCTTGATTTCTCCATGACAAAAGATTGGGTGCATTGTGGGACAACAGTGTGTGTGAAATATAAGACAGTTGTAGTGAAATATCACTGTGAGCTAGATCGGAAAGAGTGCATAATCATAGGAAAATAGTAATATCCGTTCAAAACACTGACTTTGTGTAGAAGGTATCACAACAACCTGTAAAATGAAACCACACGCCTGACAAGCTCGCAATTGTAGCGAGCGTCATGCGTAAATTCGACATCCCCTGCCTGCCTGCCCCCCCCCCTCAGACCCAATACCTACACAAACAACGAATAACTAATCGCTGTTTCACCGCCACATGCCACTACCCTGGAATACAGTGCAAACTCGTAGGTTGACACGAGAATTGTAGTAATGTAAGCTAGTTGGGGTTAATCGGGGCAGATATTATCGAGTAATATGTAATATGTAAACTACGACATTACATTCGCGATCAATTGGTTCAATCAAATCAATTTGTATTGTGAATAAAACAGCCATTCGTTATACATGTGGTTCACAATTTTCAGTGATTTAGAATCGGTATGTAATAGGCGTCCAGAGATAGCACCAGCTCCAATGGGTCTCGGCTTAGATCGACTGGTCAGCGACCGATAGCACTCATTTGCTCACAGTGATGCACAATACGTACCGGTCATAATTCTGTTTGCCGAAGAGATAGAAGAAACTAAAGACTATCAAAAAATTGCAGTGACCAATATGAATAAAAATATCTGTTCAAATCATATGACCCGCAGTTTCTTACACGGCGGTGGTAATGGTGTTTTTACGATGATGAAAACAAAACATTCAACCAAAGCAAAAATCTATCTTGTAGGATCAGGTGACTGGGTGTGAGAGAACTAACAGAGGTGTGAAATGATGTCAAAGCGAAGGCATAATGACGAACAAACAGACACATCGATGCACATCAAAAGGTAATGATTTCAGCAGAATATGGGGGGGGGGTCGGAGAGATTACAGTATGCTACCCTTCGGACCCGAGTTTACAAAACACTGTAATTGAAGCAGTCCCGTTGATACGTTAGGAAAGGTTGTGCATGTTAGTTGGGTCAGTATATACAGTTTGCCGGCCCCCAATGAATTTCTTCCGAAAGTATATCTGAGCATCGATTCCCCAGGCAGTGAGCGAAAAAGACAACTGATGTGTGCATATATTGATGGCCAGGTCAACCACATACAAGGAGAAAGTAAAATCAAGGACTCTCAGGCCAACTTGCCGCTCGCTGAGGAAGATTGGACGAAGAAGTTGCAATCTTAGGAAAGGTGGGTTAGTTAGTATCACTTGTAATTCGGTTAAACCCATTAAACCAACTGCTTCTAAACACACCTCGGTTTGACATGAGTATACGAAAGCAAAACAATTTCTGTCGAATGTCTGACTTCTTCCGATTAGCACACGCCGAGAAAACAGTTACTGATCAAAAAATGAGAACAGATACAGCTTTAACTAATCCAGGAACTCTAGAGTACTGCGATCGATTATGAAGCATGAAAAATTTGCATTTCCAAAACTGGGGCAATGGGACCAATGGAATCTATAAAACTTGTATTGATTGGCTTGACGATTTTTTGGTGGAATGATATGAAAGATGAACAAGAAAATGGACATATATTTGTTGGGATACCTGGTCCTATTTCGGTATATTATTTATGGTTCTGAAATAAAAGAGCAAATGGACTGAAAAACATAAAAGCCTAAAGATTCCATTTGATCAATTAAAGAAAAGGACGCAATGAGCCCTTAGTTCGGCATAATTCTTTGAAATCAAACTCGACACGCAGAATGATACCCGATGGGTTAAGGATACGGAGAGAATAGTTGTTGATAGGGGGCCAGAGGTAGAACAGCAGCTGAATTCGCAGTAGGGTGTAAACCCATGTGGTGAGCAAATCGACTCGTAGACCGCGTGCCCTAATCTCTCGACACTGTGGAATTAGTTCTCCTGTTAGCTTTTGACTGAGTATAATAGTCTCCCGTAATAACAATTTTTTCAGTGACGGTAGATCAACGGAGAAACTATTATTGATCGATCAGAGTGGTGTTTCACAAATAAAAACAAGAATCATTAAGTTTAGGTTTTAGATTAAAATGAACACGCTACTAATTGACAGGAATCCGTAAGGAAGATAGAGCCCCAAGACTGATTACGGGATTCATATTAGAAATGGAAAGTCCCATGAAACTCCCACAAACCGCTGGAATTTAACAATGCGCGGTCTCTACACCATTTAATCACTTCTGCGCTGTTTCCTTAGCAAGATTGTTTGCAAGATAGATCGACCAAATGACTAAGCAACAACAATTCCAGACAGATTGTATCATGATTCCCAAACTAGATGCAGTTAGCCGAAGCGATCCTAAAAACTGCTGGGAACGAAAGTAGTCCAAAATAAATGCATTCATGGAACTAGACAAGCGTACTTCTCTTCCTCCCCTAACCAGCCATACGTCAGATAAGCATTATGCAATAAAATGAACCAAACACGGTATAACATTCGTGGGAGAGGTAGCATGATGAAACATTTTGGCTTGTGTGAATACTACAGCATGGGTCCCTCGGGAAATCATTCTGCAGCTAGATCAATACAGTGTGACATCAAACTGCGAAAATGATGATCATGAGAAGCTTGGCTGACGATGGGTGAAAAAATACCGAATACCAATTGAACATGCGTACGTTATTCATGAAAGAAAGCTTAAATGAATAAACCTTTCGTAGACGAGCACAGAATACAAAAGCTACAAGACAAACTTTGAAATTTTCACAAACAACTGCGCTGAAACCGGGGAAGATCGATTTCCCAGAGGTGACATATTCAGTTCTGATGCTCTCCACGATAAAATCAGAAAAGTTAAACTTATCCAGCCAACTATCGAATGCATTCTCCGAGTAATACGCGGAAACAGGCAGGAGAATCATTGACAGTCATTTCTCCATTCGCTAAGGACTGACAGTACACGAATCTTAAATGACAGACGAGAGACTGGGTCAGAAAGGTGGGATGCTGTGGAAGATCACCAGTGACTGGAAAGGGACAAGATAAAAAACAAAACTGACACCAACTAGAACAATAAAGCGAACATCGACTTGAATGTTTCGAGGGAGTGAAGCCGATATCTAACCTACATGAATTCCACCTCAACACAATACATAAAGAAGCCGGTTACCGGTGCATAGGATAACGCAGTTCGCTTGGCAATTGCACTGTTCAGCTGAAAACGAATCCTATGGAGGTCCTTCGTGGTTGACCTTTTCGTTTCAGATGACTCTGTCCACCCAAACAGAATATAGTTGCGATGAGCTGATTGACGAGATCTGCGAAACCAGTTAATTGGTCTGCACTGTTGCATGCATGATAATTCAGTGGCACAGTAATCACCCGACATTTAAATACCTACGGCGATTCGTTGATTCCTCGAAACCTCGATCAAAATGAAAACACTGTACTTTTAAGCTGTGCCGAAATTGCTTACATCAATCAAACGATTGTCGATTCCGATATGTCATTTTGGTATGGCAAAAGCATGGGTCCCAATTCGCGTGTTTAGCACTGTTTTAAATAGATAATTGTTCCCAATTTTAGCAGCATTGCGGTCACGTGAACATGGCTGAATACTGACCTGATCGGGGCCTCGTGCTGCCTCTTTTCATACAGTCTCCACCACAGGGTGTTGCTATGGGAAAAAACTACGAACGAATGTATTGGTATTATCATAGCAAAGGAGCTGGGAAAAACAGCAGACAGGAAAACTAAGCAATCTAAGTAATTCAGTTACGTTGACGACATAGACAAGGTGCCTAAACTGGTTGCTCATCCAACAAAGAGCTACACCATCTAAAATAACATAAAAACCCGGCTGAGTGACGATCAACGAAAACACAAGGTGAGCAAATAAACGGTTCTTCAAAAAGGACTATTTTATCAAGCAGAATACACTTTTACCAGGAACCTGATAGCACTGGTAGTGATCAATCGTTGCGGTAACAAGCTTCACTGACTAATATTACACTGAACGAAATTTGCTTTGACGTTTGTCCTGTTGAGTGAACGCTATAAGCATTCACAGCACCACAACAAAAATCGGTCTTCCAACAGCCGTAGATCAATACACCTTCCCCTATTCGGTTTCCGGCAAAACTAATCAGCCCTTGCATCAATATGGGTGAATGGGAACTTGTTTTAATGATTTGTGAAAAGCTAACAGTAATTTACCGGAAAATAAAGAAAAAGAAATACGTTTTCTGGTATTAGAAATCGTTTAGCGGTGAAACACGCTTTAATATAGCAAGAAGCAGGAAGCAGGAATAAAAAGGAGGACGGTCATTAAAAAGTCTACATTTTTTGGTGACTCGATGAAATCCAGTTCACACAAGCAATTTTGAAGGACTCAATACACTGCTGAGCGTGGTAAATGGAGCATTCCAGCATCCTAGCGATGTGCTTATAGGGGTTATTCAGAGTGAATTGTAGAGCGAATCGGAGAATTATCTAGACCCTAACTAAGTTGAGGTTAATATCCGGAAAAGGTTGTTCCAATTTCCCAACTTATCCATTTCATTGATATTCCAGTGTTACTGAAATCTCGAGAAGAAACTTTTCTCACCCCCGGCAAAAGAACGTCTGCCTCTGTACGCCAACTCTAATCTAATCTACCAATTCTAATGTGGTTGCGGAGCAACCTACGTGGGCCGAACAGAGCGACAGTTACGCAATCGGGTGGTGGAACATATTCCGAATTGGGTGCAAAATCAGCTGACCCGATTGAGATCAAGTCCGCTGCATAGAAACGACGGTCGAAACTACAAGACCCCGTCCTCAGCAATTGCTCGACATCTGCTGATGATGCAACACCAAGTCGACCGAGGCACAGCGTTGTGAATTGTCTACAAGTCACAAGATTGCTAATGTTTGCCGAAGCAATTACGATTAATCGATGGAAGCCCCCTCTGTGCCAGCAAAAAGAACTTTATGTTAGTCTCTCCCTACCCTGGTGATATTGGTCCTTTTATCCATCCCTTTTTATGTTTTGTCTGTTTTTAATGTATTTTGCTTTACTTTGTTGCCATACTAAAGCCCTATATAAACACTGTATTTTCTGCAGTATGAACCATGTTGAGATGCAGCCAAATCGTCCTGGACATAAATCGTGCAGTATTGCCATATGGTCTTTTCTCTTGAAAGAAACCTTTTAGGCAAAAAAAAAACAGAAAAAACTAGGAAATGGCTATATACCTTAGCGTAAAAGTATTTTTTAGGTTCATAATGAAGTCCGCTTCCAAAGCGTCGCATAGGTTAAATTAGATTGAAAAATCTTTATTGTTTGAAGATCGTAACGTGGGTAAAACACACGGCACAAGATTGCTGTCGCCCAGCTCTCCTGACGAAGTGGCTTACCCTACCTATAATGCCTGTCAGAAAAAGGTGTGCAATGAAGACCGACGAGAACCCGGTTGATGAAGTGCGTTACAAAGCTGTCACGTATAACGTCACGCCATCGGACAGAGAGTAACCGCACCTCGCAAATGACTGCCGAATGGATATTAGGGATAACCAGTTGTTAACTGTCCCTGAAACAGCTAAGAAGTGAGCATACATACAATTAAAGAAAAATGGTCAAAGGAAGGCAAACTGACTGATCAAGATCTACCATTGGCATTTGTTATCACCATAGGTGATATAGTTAGGAAAACAGTAATTGTGGAGGCACTTGGTCATTGAGCATGAAGAGCTGCAATGAGAGCATAATTCCTTTTTCTGCTCAATAATAACAGATTCCATAGTTGAAACAGTACCCAGTAAAGTCACAGATACGATGCGATCTCTGTGGCTCCACTCGAAAAATTTACCGAGTGATCAAAACAAGTACTCGGTCCTAGTGACCAGATCGGTGAAAACATTACCGAGGTAGCACCAATGAACAACGCGTAAACAGAACAGCAAAGTGATTCTGAAATGAAGCCCGTCATGGCAATATGATGATGCGAATGAATCGTAGGTGGAACCGAGAATAGACCCGAAGTCAAATCGGAATCCACAACAACTGGCTAGCGAGGCTATGATACAAATAATAAGAGCTAGGAGGAATAGGCCGATTAACCTGTAAACATAACAGGCCATGAACGAGCCGAGTTGTGTTAACAGGAATGTACCTTGTACAATTCACACCATTATGGATGAACCTGAGGGATCATAGGAATAGTGAAGAAGAATCTGTAGAATGCGATAAAGTGTGTATAGTGAAACGGATTATTGAACCTCCACTGATGTTCTAATAAAAACAGTTTGATAGAACTATGCTACACTGATAAATTATGCATGATAGGTTCAGCTATCACCATGAGCGAATAACTCCTGAGAAAATCTGTATTCATGCAAAAATATTCGTATGAATTACCAATTGAGTCCACATTTCAGAGTATACGAAGTTCAACTGAGAGATATCGCAAAAGTGCAATCCTTGGAGTAACCTTGTGAAAAGTGGTCAAATGGTGACTGTCCTTAGATTAAACCATATCTCATTATATCTGATCTGGTGCTGGAATCAAGGGTGTTCCAGAATTAATGCTGTCCGTATGAGTGAATCGATCAGTCAATGCCCATAGGAACGGAATTTCCGGCGTATTTTTGGGTCACAAAATGTGTCCAGATTCACCCGATTCATCAGACACGTTCAACCCAACGAATTAGGTTCATAGGATTATGTTTACGTCCTACCCGAGTAGACCAAAGACGCTAAAGAGGTCGCGCAAGCTGTAACTGTAGTCGGAGAAGGAACACTCAGTGAGGGAGCAAAGGCAATTTATAGGAAACTAGTATTTGGAACACTTTGATGTGAACGAGGAAAACTAAACAGAGAGTGCTAGTGTGGACGATCATGCTTAAAACTATCGTGCTTATGCGTGTCAGTCAGCGATGACATTGCAATCGCCTTGTGCATATACTGCAACGAGTTCCTACGGATTTAGTTTTACCCGGGGGGCGGGGAGACGATACTGTTTATTCCCATCATTCTGCAGAGTAAACCCTTAATTGAATAATTAACAGCGTTAACGAATTTCGCGTCAAAAAGCGAACAACAATTATGTTCAAAGTCATTCCGAAGGTATTTTTTCAATGCGAATGCGATAACAGTTGTGTGATGAGAGAAACCTGTGAATTGGAAAGAAATTAAATTAATCACTATCTACAATGACCGGATAGCACAGAAAAGTGTTTCACAGACTGAGAAGTATACATGCCCGAAGTTTCCAAAGCTAAGCACTGAGTAACTGACGAATAACTTACAAAAATAATACTGTCTTCCGAATAAACCAGTAAAACAAATTGTAATAAAAAACACAGTAGAGAGTAATTTCGTTTACGGAGATTCATTTACAGGCTGATGCATTGTAATTTATGCCAAAATATTTAGTAAGGGAGGGGGTAGAGAAATATTTCACATTTCAGTTCCATGACCGTACGCTGCTCACACCTTGGTTATCACACATGCGCATTTGGTTCGGGTAACTTGGCGGGAGGGGGGGGCGGGGTGTTGACTGTGTCGTAAGTGATGCTGGCCATATTTATATATTTATATATAGATATATATATTTAACACGCAGTCAATTACATAGAATTGGCAAATGTGCCACAACGTATGAAGAAAGAGATGTGAAAACGGTTAAAATGTAACTCAACGAATAAGTCTCGCAACAGGTGCGCCATTGACGTCGGTTACCAGCCATGTCTGTGTATCAAGCGTATCAAGCTAGAGATGTCCTGTTCTTGGGCCCCCAACCTAGGAGTCTAGAGCGCCCTACCACTGCCAGTTTTGAGGTTAGAGCCTTCATTGTTCGAGCCCAGGTTATTCGCTGTCCACCGTGTTGCCGCTTCCAGTTAGTGTCTGCTTGTGCAAACATAATACGATGGGGCAATCGTTGAGCCGGCATCCGCAACACATGTCCTAGTCATCGAAGTCTCTGGATTCAGATGGCGGCACTCAGAGGACGACTGAGATTGTCTACGGTGAAGGTTCTTCGGCGAACCTCGTCTTTGGTGATTCGCTGTTGCCAACGTATTCTGGCGATGCAACGAAGGCAACGGTGGTCAAAGACACTTAATCTCCGTACGTCTCCTGCGTGGAGGGGCCAACTCTCACAGCTCACAGAGTAGGACAGAACGTACTGTTGCATCGTCAACGCGGCCTTTCAAGGAGAGACTGAGATCGTATCGGTGCCACAAGTGACGTAGGTTAGCGAAGGCCACTCGAGCCTTGCGGATACGCGCTGATATTTCTTCCGTCAGTCCTCTTGAGCGGAAGCAACTCCCGAGATAAGTAAAGTGATCGACGGTTTCCAACTGGTCGTTCATAAGCGTGAGGACAGGTAGCCTCTTACCAGTCTTGTGGTAACACCTTACATTTCGATGGAGAAAATGTCATACCAAACTGCGTGACGGACAATGCTAACTTCCACGGGACAATTTGAGCGTCCTGGGAAGAATCGCAGAGTAAAACGATGTCGTCAGCATATTCCAAGTCACGGAGTCGATCACCTTGGAGAAGCTCCACACCGGAAGCGCTGCAGTTTTCTAGAGCGCTGTTTGGGATTTTGTCTATTGCGAAATTAAAAGAGGAAGGGCGAAGCTGGGCACCCTTGTCAAACTCCGCTTGTGATGGTAAATGACGGGGAAATGCGATCATAGACCTTGATGCGGCCTGATGTGTTTGAGTAGACGGCTTTTAGAAGGTTTATATACTTCTCAGGCACACCGCTCCCTAATAGATAAGTCTAAAGAGCTTCTCTGTCAACTGAGTCAAACGCAGCACGTATGTCCAAAAACACAATGATGGTCGGTTTGACGTTGCTCGAGGATCTAGCGTAGCGTAAATATGTGATCAACGCAGCTACGGTCAGGACGGAATCCAGCTTGTTCTTCGCGAATTTGACGCTCTCTTGTCCAAGTGAGCCTGCGAAGGATCAACGACGTTAACAGCTTGGATGTAACAGAGATGAGACTCATCCGTCGATGATTGGAGCAATCGTGGCGGGGGCCNAGGAAAGTTAGTTCGCGAGCAAAGCTTCCAACGCCGTCTTTGAAGAGGGTCAGAGGGAGTTCATCTGGACCGGGCGATTTGTGGCGTTTCAGAAGTCTGATCTCTCGGGTGATTTCTTCCTCGGTAGGCGATGAAATGTCCACAGACCATGGAGCATTACAGACATCGGGAGATGGAGGTGATGATGTCGATGGCCAAATGAATTGTTGATGAAAGTGCTCCGCCCAGCGCCCAAGCCGACCTTGTAGATTGTGGATACATTCGCCATTAATTTCGCATATGGTTTCACTGACGCATGGCTTTTTGTTACCGGTGACTCGGATTCGTCGAAAAAGTTTGTGAGCATTACCGGAAGCAGAGGCTAGTTTTATCTCGGAAGCACATTGTACCCACAAGGTCTCTCGATCCTCTTTTAGGAACCGTTTCAGTTCAGCACGGAG
>UZAN01048167.1:5101-17287 GCA_900618425.1 Echinostoma caproni | reverse complement strand
GCTTTCAGCGGCCATTTGCTTTGGTATGTTGGTAAGCGGCGAAGTTAGGTAGAAAGAGAATATTCCTTCGTGTCGATCAAGCGTCAGTCCTTTGATGCGTTCCAGGAATACCATGGAACGTTTGCATCATGCAGGTTAGCATATGGGGTGAATGTAGTAGCTGAGAGAGATAGTTTGATTGCATTCGTTTGCTTCCATTGAAGCAGCAATGTGTGGCAAGAGTACCCGGGGTTTGTACCACTTCACTCATGTAAATTATCCATCTGTGTTTCTTGTTGTTCTCCAGAATGATAAGATTTCGTCGAAACATTTTAATTTATTTTATATTTAGGACCATCGCCATTGGAAAGATGGTCTGAGTTCACAGAGGTAATCATAAAGTTTCATTCACCTTATTACTTGATGACAATCTCTGAAACCTTTCGGGAAAGCCAGTCTCAACCTGAGTTGCGTAAAATCAGCTACCAGGACCACGCAGTTTAGTACTATATATTTCCATGAGTTAAGCAAATAATGGTTCTTCATCAACAGAGCACAGTCGTGATATTCCTCAATCAGAAAATTTGCAGAATACGTTCCAGGGAAAAACGTAAATCAATGCACGGTCTATTTGTTCCCGTTCATGATACGTTTCGGCTAATGGGTGCACGTGACAGAGCGATAGGCTAATTTTTCTTTGAAGCTGGTTGGCAACATCACCTGTTGAATGCTGTCAAGTGAAACATACTATTGCAGTTATAACATTTCAATAAACTGTCAACCTGCAGCATGATATATACTTTCAGTGATCAATGAGTACATACTAATTGGAAACATTTCAGGCCAACAATGGTTTTCATTACCTCATAATCTTTCTGTAGAGGTTTATATGATGGGAAAAGCTGCGGGCTGGGAGGAGAACAATAACATGTGGGAAATCGTTCGCTTCATTTATGCTTGCCTGTGCGTGTGTTGCACACCGAATTCTCAGATCTATGCTTCCCGGGGTTTCAGGTATGTCACGTTGGTCGTGTGACTAAATTCTGAGGGATCGGTGGGAAGCATTAGAGAGCGGTTTCTACTGGGTTAGGTCTCATCAGCAGCGCGAATTCGTGGACCCAGCTGAGGACCAAACCCGGCACCTCGCAGCTAGAACGGATATGATAAATCTTGGTGATTAGGTTGTTGAGAAATTATTGGTGAATATTATGTGCTGTGGATGAGTGTTTGTAGCTTCTATCACTGCATATGCTCCATTCCCGTGGTGGGTCCAGTTGTCTCAGTCGTCGATGGACGTTTCCAATTGGTGTGTTTCTGAAAATGGACACACTATAACTCAGTGGTCTGGGTTTGGACCAAGCTGCTATGTGTTAGTGGTCAGTATGAAGTACCCCAAGGCTGACCATTGACACCTGGCGGAATTATCATGAAATATTGGCACTGGCAGATTCGTAGCAGGGATTTAACAGAAAATACCTATATGCAGCCTACATCTATATATGTAAACATAAAACCTTACCGGCTAAAATGCGTGAGTGTTTTCTTAGCTGCTCACAACTCAGTAGGCGACCTCTGGGTAGACGGTTCTCAAACACTCATCTAAGGCGATCTTGAATGCTACTACAGTGCTAAGTCTGACCATTTGTTCTGTTCCTGTTGGTGAAGAACCTGGCTTGGGGTGGCAACATACTCGGAATATGCCGGAGTCTCAAACACCCAAGTCTCAGGCATCGGTAATGTTCTACGGGGGCCTAGCGGGCGACTTGACTCGATATGCCGTTCCATTTAGTCTTCTATGGTATGCATTTGAGCTAGGATACTTCTAACTTGAGATACTTTGTGCACGTTGTTTGTAATTCTGCGCGTCGGTAAACGTCGTATACTGAACTGGTGATTTTTGCTTTCCTTTGAGGTCCGTTCTCTCCTCGTCACTCTATCACTGAAAATCAACGCGGAAAAGCTGTCGATTCAAAAGCATATCCATCTCAGTTCCAAGGTTGTCGATATCTCTTCATCTATAATTCCAATACTTTACAAACCATCACATTGCGAATGCATTTTTTCCAATATTCAAATTGTGATCCCCTATAGGACGTTTTGTGTTTGAAAGGATTTTTGTATTTTGCAAAACATTCAGATCTGAAGAGACCCTCAGCACACGGTACGCATTAGCAAACTCCTAACTAGCGCATCTTATCACTCCATTGCAGTATGAGGAAGTATGGTGGCATTCACTGTTTTCTAAATAAACTAGTCAGTTGTTGAAAGTGCCCCTATCATTTACTTGATTTATCAAGTTGCTTGCGCTGGCTTCCCCAAACCTATTAGCAGGTACGTATTCGCAGTAAAGATAACTTCAACCTTTATAAAAGGAACTTTCACCTGCGAGGCTGAGTCCAGCCTGATACACTGGAGAACCGACCCCTCATTCTTCATGGAAAAAACAAACACTCAGACATTCCTACTTAATTCATCATATTTGTGGATTATGTGAATCCTCAAACACTGGTGACCAAATGTCTTCCTGGTTCCCCGTAAAGCTTAACCTATTCAAACAATATTGTACCGAAGCTACATAATGCCATGGCTGTGTGATTAAATGCGATATCGTTGTATCTCCTCTGCGTTTGATGTATCGACGCTGATCTCTTTAGAACAACGCTTGTGAATGGTTATTGGGTGCATCGTTTTAACATTAGCTGCACAAGTCAGTCAGTTCCAATTGTATATGGTCGTTTGATTTGCATATTGTCCACCTCCTTTCAATCCACATAAACTGTAAAAGCGGTTAGCTTGTGTTGCGAGAAGCTGCCTGCCTTCATTGACTCGACACGATTGTTGTCACCCGCTAATGAAAATGAAAAAGGCGATGGTGAATTAGGCAACGAGGTTTACCGAGTAGAGGTGCGGATTATGAGTCGTTCGAAAATAAGTGTTCATCGTGGGGCATGTATTCTAGTGTTACAAAAGCCACCAAGGTAGAGACAGATTTGCGAACACAGTTGCCGATACAAATAATTTGTTTTCACGTAAATTGTGCTTTTACAGGTCTAACAGATATTTTGATGACGTTACTTTTGCTATGTCACTTCCCAAGGGAATTAGAAAAAATGAATAATTTCAGAATCCACTGGTTGTCTTGCTAGACAACACTCGACGATATTTCTGACAAAAAAGTAACGGGGCTGAATCGAACTCCGTTGTTGGCCCAGCGCAAGCCTTCCATGTGATGGGTCCGGGTTTCAAAATACCAAACGGTACGATGTATGTGCACTATTGATTAACTCTTATAAGAGTGAAATGGAGTATAGTACTTCCGAATGTATGGTTGAATCAATGAACGGAGGATGCATCACACTGTACCAGCTGTTAAGGTTTTACTTTTCATCTAGCTTTCATTGCCCTTTGGATTCTAAAGAAATTTTGGTCATTCTAAGCAAAGCAACAATGAAAGTAACATGTACTTTGGGTAAGTATCCGCAAAAGTCAAATGATCTCTGGAAACAATTTACAGATTTGCTTGATTTTTGCAAATATTTTGTTACGAATACACATCCTTAATTCTCCATTGGGCATGCTAAATGATTGGAAGATATACTTTATTTAGCCTATAACATTGATGTCAGTTATTTTAGCTTCCCGATGAATGCATGTTTACCTGAGCCAAATGGAGGTTACACCAATGCACGAATAAATATTATTACTCTTTATCACATAATACGTTGCCATTGAAAATCAACTAAATAAGCAACGTCAAGCCAGTTTGTTGTCCTCGTTTATTTTCAACCCCAATCAAAAACGGAAACGCAGTGTGTCAGGGTTATTTATGTGGACAAGATCAAAGAGATGTTCATCTGTGCTAAAGACCGAAGCAACTCCTTCACATCCAATGGACAAGGTGTTGTGATCTTGTATAATGGAAAATCTACAGCAAGTGCCGATAAGCAAAACTTCAAACTACATTATCAGTACGGTGGGTGCAAGTTTATGAGTGGTTAGATTCATCGCAAACTTCAATAACTTTGTGTGTTTGTTGTGCGGAAACCTGTGTGCATTGCGCATGTTATATCATTAATCATAAAGAGAGAGCAATATGCACCTGTAGAGCAAGCGACCTTCCAACTGGTTCTATCTTTACATCGAGAACTGAATGAGTGTTATTGTATACCTCTATCCCTTTTTGATTTCCCGAAAATTACGCAACAGTTGACTGAACGGAAGTACTACATTCAACCTCACTTGTGTTCAGGATATGAAACGTCATTTAAATTTCTTGCAGCGATTTAACCTGGCACGCTCGACAGTATTTCATTTAGCTGAAGTAGCCAGCAATTTATTTTGATAATGTAAATCAGCACCATACGGCAGACGATGGCTGCGCCTGCACAATACTTGGCCTAATCTCAATTCGATGCGACAATGAACTCTACATCGACGGATTACCAAATACACAACGCCTACTGAGCAGTAGTGAATAGTGGTGTGCAAAGCCGAATGCATCACAATTCTTTTTGTTTACATAAAGCTAATGACAGCTGGAATCAAGAATGTGTTTTCATTTTCTTGTTTATTTTGCTCTAATGAAATAACTTGCTGCATCATCTGTATAGTATCCGATTGAGTGCCACAATCTCATAGGTGTTCTCTGCCAATCGTGATAAATATATTTTTCAAGACGCTGGATGCCCAGGGTATTCTGGTAATGTTTGCAGGTATTTTTCATTTACTTTAAACTGGAAGTGTACATATACCACTTAATTGTATTTTATTGTGTATGATTTTTGCAAGCACTGGAGCTCACATTTCAGTTAGAAAATCATACACGCTTACCGTCACAGTGTACGTGATCAAGCGGGGGAAACGTTTTACAGGCATGGGGACATTTCACAATCCAAGGTTAAGCCGAGTTTCACCTATTGTCCGCCTTTTATCTGTGAGTAGAGGAGCAAGATGCGGTATGGATGAATTGCAGTAGGCATTAATTCGAGATGATTTTTTTCGGAATTGGGAGCGTGTTGAATTATGGGAAAGACAAAGTGTCAGTTCTGCATGCAACGGGTGGTCCGGATCTCTGAGAATCCTCTCCGGAAACTTCACACACGACGTTACATGATACTCTGAAAGCTTTACAGCTAATCCATTCAAAGAGAAGAGAAGAGAAACGACTAAAAACGGTAAGACCGCGACGTAAGACTTTGAAATCCTGTTTGACTAAACCAGGAAAAAATAGCTGGGGAACTGTTGAGTAAGATGATGAAAACACGCTGATGAACGAAGTTAGAAACAACTGACTGGGATGTGTGAAACTGCTTATGCTTTCGTATTTGAAATGGAGGTATCGCAGTTTATCACTGCAGTTGTGGATGTGGGTTGACCAATGACTATTGTTATCTATAGTTACATCAAGGTATTTGACAGAGTTCACCCTAGATGAGAGATTGCTACTATTCACTGTGGGGTCTGTTGTATATGCGGATCGAATAAAATTACCTCCTTAAACATCCCCGGAGTTGTTGACTAAAGGTTTTAAGGTGGCCTTCCCCAATCTAGCAGTTTGTACCCTATCGGTAAAATAGTTGGATAGCCTAGCTTTCAGCTACTTGGGGCATTCAAATTCTTCGAGTTATTTATCGAGGAATGGAATTAAAAACAGCAGAGTATTCCAGGAAAACACACCAAACATGCTTAACAGAACTGTTCAAAAATTGATTGATGAAAAGACTGAAGGGGTAGGCTGCGTCCAAGGTCGACCTATTAAGCTTGTAAACAAACTGAAATAGATCATTGGAAATGTTTTAGACCTCGGATGGCGTTTTAGGATAGGCTTTCTAGTCAGTTCAAGCTCTGGCGGTGTTGATGCTACTGGACGGTAACGTTTGGAGGGGCTAGACAATTTGAAAGCTTTGGGTATTGTTATGATTGTGGCCGGCCTCCAAAAGTCGGGGAAATTAGAAGTGACAACAGATTCACTTAGTATCGAGCCGTTCGCTCCAGTTAAAGAACATCGCCGAATTTGAAGAGAGCTAGATGTAAGTCATCCGGCCCTGCAGCAGAAGATGACTTACCCCTTTTTAAAAGTTTAACACATCGCATTATGAAAGTGGTTCAACGTTACAAACAATATGTGACGAGTAGGCAGAAAGAATGCGGCATTACGATCATCAGCGTCCACATACAGCTTCGACCGTACGTTGTTCCATTCAAGAAGGAGTCTTGTATACTGTCACAGGTGATTGTTGTTTCCAGTCCTCAGAATTCGATCAGACAATAATGCGTTTAATCTATCTGACGTCAGCTTTGAAAAGCCTGCACGAATACCTAACACTTGAAGGATTGTGATAATTGTAAGCGTGTTCCCTTTTGTCGTCGCACCGAATTTAGTAAAGGCGAGTTTATCTTCCCGCTGGACACAGAAACTTTGAACACGATAGCAGCAATTTAAAACAGTATTAGTGTTCGGGTGATTAGGGGGACACATGTGAGCAGAGAAGAATATGATGGGAAACATAGGGAGGTCTATCTGAGAGATTCATTCAGGACAGAAACATCTGTACGTGAGACGTTACAAAAACGAAATCTGATATGCTCAGATCGGAAGGAATGTTTGTATGCGCTGTATAAATAAGCTTTACGTCGCAATAAATGTATGCAATGGTCACTGGAAGAAATGGCAGCTTTTAGTGCTCAAGAAAGTGATGGGTGGTTGGTTATTACTATTTCCAGCATAGAATTACCTGTTGCGGAAGAGTAACAGAGTTCTGTCATACCGTATGATAAAGGTGGATATATGTTTGCTATCATGATCAAGTCACGAACGATTATGTGGCCGTTAACGTCTAAAAGTGGGGCAATAAAACAGATGAACGAGTCGAAAAATGACATACTATCGGACTGTGTTCAGTTAGGAGATACAAAAGATTTATTCAAAACTGTTTCAGTAAAACGGGAAAATCTAGATGACACAATATATATTTAGTCACTCGATACGTTTTGAGCAGTATTTCGAAGTAACATGGGACTCGCCACACCAGGAAACTTTGACATATGTCGAAACGCCCACTTTGATCTTTTTTCCTCCGTTTCCACGAACATGTCGGTAAAATTCAAAACCGATTATTGACATTAGAGAGACATCTAAATCCTTATTCAATCAGGATTCTTGAACACAGACTACGCACGTTGTTGTGTGAATTCTGGATCAGAGGACCTTTTGGGAAAAAGGAATGAGTGTAAGTGCTGACCACTGAGGGGACAGTCTTGTTTGGCAGAGGGGTGCAAGCGAGAGCAACTCGCTCGCTTCCGTTTATTGGTCCAGGTTGAAGAGAGAAAATGCAGTCGCACAAACCGCTGTATCATCGAAGCACATCCTGGCACATTTGAAACAAATAATATCCCGTGATTAACGACAGCGCATTCTAGTGAGCGGAAAGGTCTTAATTCCCATAATGTGACGGAGATCATGTAGGTGTAGAGTAGCCAGTCAGAAGACGCGTGTTACTCTCCTTCGCCATTGCTAGTCAGCTTACACTCAGATCAATCAATTTCTTGCATGAAATTGATAGACTGAATAACGTACCAAGAATGCCAGATAGATTCTCAAGTAGGAAAAGTTGATTCACTTGGGATGCACGCAGCAAAAAGACGAAGTGCTTGACATCAAACATTCACCTGTTATTTAATGTCAAACGGATGGCAGAAGGCGAGGGATAAGCTTTAAGAAATTCGAAACCTTTGTGAGTTCCGTCCAGTTTCACATCGCAAAACAAACACAGAATTTGATGCAGCGAACATTTTCACATAGAACGATGTGTACCAGGGAGAGAGAAAAGAAAGTAGTAGAAAAAAAGCAGTTCCCGCCTATCGAATACGCGAAATGTTATGCTCAGTAGGTAACTTGTTATAACGCGCCAACATGCCCTGGATACAAGCCTATCAAAGACATAGTCCGTTTCTCTTGTATCACTGTTGGTTAAACTCTCGTGATATGCCGCTATTCTGGAATAGTACATGCAGGTAAGCTTAACACCCGATTCCGCTTCTGGTCCTCCCAGTTCTATCGCATCACAAGTGATGCGAATTTGAATGGCATTTTGCCATCCTCACGTGCGTCTAGAGAAATCCCTCGAGTGGATATGTTTTGATAATGAAGTACACTGGTAATCCGGTATTGTTTTACCACTGGGAACGCAGGATAATAACACAACATGGAAATTACTGGACTTATGGAGAACAATAGAGCCCCGATAGCATTTATGCCTTTCTCCTAGTCTGGACGCATAAACGTGTCCGATATCACTGTGATACGTGACCATATTTCCCACGTGCTATCTAAAGAAACCATTGATATAATACCTTAAACGGTAACTGTGCGCTGATGACTTCAGCACAACTTGTTGTGAATTGTTGCTGACGAAACGGCACAATCAAAAAAGAGCTTTCTAGGAATAGTAGGTCGGATAACACAACACCTGGTATTCACTACGGTGAACGTGCTGGCTTCCATGAAATATGTAGAGAAGAACAGATTATCTGGATCGATTATTAAATGCAAAGAATTGCAGTTAGGATAAATCAGAATGTTTCAGGTGACAACAAAAAGATGGAAGTTATGTTATTTCGCATTCATATTGGTAAAATAAGCAAATCGATTTCCATTCGGCGGAACTAGTTAATTGGTAAATCGATTTGTGACAAAAATGGACAATAACTGAAACAAAGCTCGACGTCAATGATGGATCATTAAACTGCGATTGAGGAAGAAGGGTTAAAATCTAGTCGAAAACCGACCGCCAAAGGAAAGTGCTATTGCTAAATGTTTGCTCATTTCGTTCAATATACTGCGTAATAATACATAGAGTGAATTACAGTAAATGTGGAATTTTCCATGAACGGGTAAAACACTATAACGAGAGAGCAGAGGGACATTCACTTAATATCCACTTTAATGAATATTTGTTATGATATCAAGAGAATGTAAATTGATGGAGAGGAAACTACCGGGATAATTTCCGAGAACCAAAACCAAAGCAGTAAGGGTATAGAAGGGATGATGAAGGAAATGCTCGAAGATCGGCTAGTTGATCGCAGATTGAATCATAAGGAAATATCTTGGATTAACCAGATGGCTTTGCGTTGAACACAATCAAGAAAGGAAAGAACAGAAGACGAAACCGCATCCCACACGTCACTACAGTATCAAACAGCTGGGCGGAGTGCGCCTAATGTATTAGATGAGGAGTCGCGATGAAAAAATTAATCTGGCGCAAAACAAAATATTTGTGCGCAGCAAGAGAAACAAAATTATGTGTAAAGA
Organism: Echinostoma caproni; assembly: GCA_900618425.1. Taxonomy (NCBI): domain Eukaryota; kingdom Metazoa; phylum Platyhelminthes; class Trematoda; order Plagiorchiida; family Echinostomatidae; genus Echinostoma; species Echinostoma caproni. The sequence continues at coordinate 7,995 of UZAN01048167.1, read as the reverse complement.
AGGACCACCATGAAAGAAGTCATATAAAATCGAAAGAATGGAAACCGAATGTGTGGAACGCATTTGAATGAACTGAAAAGATAAACGGGGTAGCTTGAATGATGTTTTGAAGAAATTGAAAAGAGTGAGGTTTTAACACTAATGAATGCAACTTGGTTTACATTGCGCTGGACAGGATGTGTTCATGGTCAGAGTTCAGTGAAACGTCAACTGCATCAAGGTCACCATTGATTTTTGTTTGTGCACGACGAGTAAGGTGATAGGAGATAAAGCAGTGGAGAGTGGCGTCATGCTGTGAAGTTTTAGTTTAGGCATATACTTCGCACTGGGAGGAAGTATTAATTAACAAATGAAAATCTGGATTACGGAAAGAAAATTCTTTCAAAAACGGGTTGATTTGTATAAATAAATCAATATTCCGTGATTAGCAAAGAAAACATGTTGATTCTCGGAAATTCAGATGTTTTGGGCCTATCCCCGCCTGCCGAGCACGTGCAATGCATTTGCTCACGAGATGGCTCATCAGCAAATACTGTGACAAACTCTGGATGCCAGCATGTCAAACACCCAGCCCATTAATCAATTCCTCCTGTTGGCTAAAGTTTCGAAATGTGCTCCTCACCTGGAGATTAACATCGATATTTAGGAGTGTGTGTACAGATTGTTTCACTCATGCATGCGAAAAAGCGCTCCAAGTATATAACGTTCTAATAAAAGTTTTCCAATAATGTTGATAAAATTTGTCTATTGAGAATTCACGGTGGATAAAAACATCATACAATTGGTCCACAAGAGGGACTCACATGGTTTTATACAACATTTCTTATATTTGTTAATGCAGAGTCATGATTGTTTATGGAATTTCCTAAATTCTTTCACGCAGCGCTTTTGTTTTCTAACCACCGTAGTGGTTATTTAAAAGTACCTTGGGGGTTTGCTCTAAACATGGGAGGTATATTTGGATCGGTAAATTGAAACGATATTGGATTTACTATGCAAATCACATACAGTTCCATGTTGGAGATTGTAGAGAATGAAGGCTCCAGTGAATCTTCGTTTGCTTTAATGTTGTAGGAATGGGACGCGTAACAAGGTTTCATTGAGTCTCCGCTTGAAAGATTCAATAGTTGGTGCATAAGCGACATGAGATGGAAAGGTCTTCCAAGTACTGCATGCTCTGATTGCAAAATATTAGGAATCAAAACATTGAAGCGATGTCTCCAAAGGTGCACGTTGTTCGACAACACTGCTTTATTTGCCTTGAAAAGTTTGACGTCATTTGTGCATATTTATGGGTATACTTGCAGATGAGCATCTGGTTTTAAAGTTTTCTACCGTGTACCCCCACAACGCATTTATGCAATGGGTTGAGACACACTAATCACCACTGCCGATGTGAGGCATATACATTTTCACACAAAGTTGTTTACGGTCTGTTCTCCTATAATTGAATATCAATCCGAACACGAACATCCCTACAACTACTAATAACACTCGGATCAGAATCGGTTTCGCTCGAATGTGCGCATCAAAAAAGGACTTACATCCGTATTCGTCTCCTTCTCGGACGCCTATTCACCGAGCGCGCAATTGTATGCCAAATTGCATGACACTCGAAGAGTGAAGAGTGAAGATAAGGCTCGATCTAGAGAACGGAAGGAGATGATTCCAGTAGGGTCTTTTATATATATCGGTGACACAGGAAACGTTGATATTGAGAAATTCAAGCCTTCCACCAAAGGTAGCTTGTTGATAGATCTGTCAGTGTGCGGACATTGAACTCGGCTAAGTGGAAAGGAGATTTTGGCTTCAAAACTCTGATAGCCTCTGAGTGTTTTGCCTCACTAGTTGAACTCTGAATGNATATTCTGTAGGCGTCGCAAACTGGACACATTTCCCAAAGTTTGGGAGTTAGACGATCAAGTGAAATGTTTAGAATGGTGGTTTTTCGAATGGGTACCCAATAATATTTAGGCACCACATTCTTCGACTTTGCTCAAACCGAAGAAGGGATTTTTCTTTGGGAACCCTAAGCGTAACCTTTGATTGAAAACAGGAATCCATAAGGCACTGTGGAATAAATCCAACGCTTGGGCGTGAACTAAGTACCTGCGGGTGAGCGCTTGGAGACCTATCAGTCACGGCCTTCGGTTTTCGGTTTGGTGAATTGTTCACTGATGCCCTGATTATCGGTTCGCTTTTCAGAATCAGAATGTATTCAAGGAGACAAGCGGAGCTTTGACGAAACAGCACGGTATTGGCAGGGAGCTGCCCAGTTTGGGTGGGTGGTAGCTGTTCAGAGAAGTGCGAAGATATCCCACCGTGGAGGGTAAGCCCCAAATTCTCCGCACTTGCGTTCATCTAGCGGGAGGGGGTTGGCCGGTTAACTGCCACTCACCTTGTTTATCCTATTATAGTGATCTCTCCGAAGCGGGGTGGATAGTAAAAGAAGCCAGGGGATTCCAAGCAGCTGGCTTCTTGAGACCGATCGTCGACCGGAGTAGTCATCCTGTATAGCTCGCAATGTCATTGGAGCACGTAAGACATCATACCATGCCAATGCGCAGTGTCGTCGTTATGGTTTTGCTTCAGAACAGGTAATCGGTCCCTACGAGGAGAGAAGGCTCACTGCGTTCATGCAAGCAGCAGGGGGGCGAAATCTCTACATACTTGCAACCGTCTTAAAGCATGACATGGTTAATTATAAACTGAAACCTGAGTCCTTTTCCTAGGAAAGCTGCCAGGCTTAGTAACATGGTATTCTGGATATTCCTCCCAATAATCATAGGTGAAAAAATGTGGTCGTATGAATATAAAAAAGCAGTCGCTAATAGACTTTACCCATAAGAAATTATCTGCAGTTGTGTTTGAAATAGTCGGAACATTAATATCAT
>UZAN01048166.1:12557-24716 GCA_900618425.1 Echinostoma caproni | reverse complement strand
TCGGAAATCCTTTTCAACTACAGAACAACATCTCATTCCACAACAGAGATACCACCCTTCGAAATCATATACGGCAGAGAACCCAGAACACCGCTTGATGCGTTACTCGGAAGATCCAGTGAACCGAGCGAGACCGTATGAACGAAAAAATACTACGTTTTCACGATGGACCTAGGTGGGTGATGCGTAGCTTGAAAGTGCTGGGCGTCAAAGGACACAGAAGAGTGCGGGGTGACCTGTTAGAGACTTTCAAAATAGTGAAATGTCTTGCAGGGCTCAACCAAGGTGATCTGTTTACCCTAGCTCCTATCCATTGCGCGATAGGCCACAAGTTGCAAAGGAACCAGACCCGACTGGATATTCGGGCTAACTTCGTTTCACACAGGATCATACCTATGTAGAAAAAGTTACCTGAAGAAGTAGTCAACTGCACAATCGTCAACAAGTTTGAGGCGGCACTAGAATCCTGTTGAGCTGAGACGCTCCCGGCGGTTAGTATCTACAACAGGGATTTCTCTGGTATCAATTGGCACAAGTAGATGCAAGCCAGGGGACCTATACCGTAAGGGGTTACCCAAAGTAACGACGTGTACGGTACGTACGCACCAATGGAACGCTTTAATGAAGCTCTCGCACCGAACAGGCGAGATGACAACTTTTCCTTCTTCTTCTACAGTACCGGTTGTGAAGACCTCCACAATTGGAAACTATTTTGGTCAAGAATGAACCCATTGGACAATCGAATACGCATTGTTGGAAGCAGGGAACATTCTCCCACAACACAGCGAACTAGGTGCGCGATTGGCAGAAGCCAAATTTCATCCTGAGAAACTGAAATGAACTGAATTTACAAAGCTTGATCTCACTAAGCCAAAATCTATTAAATTGTACCCATTCACTCGGTGATTAAATCCAAACTTTGCATGTGAGATAAATTCGTTCGATGAATTAACTCCAACACAATTTATGTAATAAATGGAAGTAATACACAATTTGTATACCCCAAGTTTATCCGTTGTTCCTTTCACACGAGGAAAGTTTATATATTATTGTGAACAGCATTCGAAAAGGCGTTCCCGTATTAACGAAATACTGAGCCCCGAAATAGAACGACTTCGAGTGGAATAATACATGTAATTTATTCGAATCGTATACTCTGCATACTCAATGCATTTAACTTGCACAGTGAATTTGTCGAGGTCAGTATCATACATCACAATTTGTCGGGAGTACACCAAAATAATGTTTACTCGCTTGCATTAAATACAGCTTCGTCCTAATCTAACAGAGCAAAATATCTAAGCAATCTGTCAACTTTTATGGACAGTTAAACCTTACTAAAATTTATTGCTGACCACTTCCAAATGGACGGGACAGATATTTCACAGCGGTTGTAGAACAGGGTGATGAAACCGGGTGAGGTCTTGCGATCTGTTCAATCTTTGTGGTTTAGCGCCAAGCTGAACGTGATCAAAAAGGAAATCAGTGCAATTATAAAACTAAGTTGAGTCTGCCAGAATCACGTGATGGACATCTTTACGACCAATGACAGCAGAGTTATGTGACGCAAACACTGAAGACATTTGCAGTGCTAAATGTGACCGTNGACCGTAACCAACTCCAGGTCACGCGATAAAACCAATTGACTCGGAATGACTATGTGCCATTGCTAATGCCACCAAATCGACAAAATGCGACAAAAACCATTTTAATCACAAAGCACCATTGAAAACGCTGTATGTTGCCTAATAATCTAGAGAAGTTCTTAGCCGGAATTTCTATCATTTTCATAATTTATCTGTTATACACGAAAATAGAATGACAAGTGCTATTGGAAAAAATTGTTCTCTGTTGCAACGTACAAAACGGAGGGACCGACTCAATGAGGCATGCTCTGTTCATGAAACGAAGCCTGGCTTCGATGAAGCACATGTACAAGTCGTATTGTTTGCAGTGTATCCCAATAACCCGTCCAATGTGATTTGGAACTGAAACATGAGTACATACGGGTATTTCGTATATTGTCTAAACAGTCCCACAGAGCCACTTCACAATCACTGATGATTTCATCTCGGCTGGTGATGAAACGTTTGCNTTGCAAACAAACTGCCAAGCTCGGCGAACAGGCGAAATTGAATTCAGTTCACCCGAGTTACAAGAACCAATTTTCAATATTTTCTCAACAGAGCACATTTGTGGTGATTCTGGCCTACAGGATGACACAAGCCACAGAGAAACAAGTTACAGTTTTCGGACAACGGTGATGAATCAAGCTTCACGGGTGACGTTAGCAAAGCGCCTACACCTTACAGCTTCTAGACTACAAACCATACGCTGATTGTACCAACCAATCAGGAACCATGCGGCCAAGACAGAAGCTGTACGACGCCAGAATTACTAACAGGCGATTGGCAGAGGCTTGGATTGCCAATGAACTTGTTTTGTACATATTATTCAGGTCCCATGATTTCTTTCAATGCATGAACTGCTACTCCTGTGACCTCGCGTCTGGGTAACGTCGGATACTGTCGTGCTAGTTCCAGTGTGATCCAGTGTGTACGTGGCGTTTATGATTTCTAAACTGTGACCCGTGTGTACTTCAAACAATACAGCATTTCAAATAGAACAAGCGTTGCTGAACAAAGTCGTTTTCAGTGAGTCGTAGTCATGCCAAATACATCCCAACAAATAACACGATGTTTGTGTATTCAAAGATAAACCCAAAAAATTGTTTTTGGAAAGTGAAAATTAACATCTTGGGCTATCTGTTGCTAATTTAGTTTTCGGACCGAATGTGGAGTTTCGAATGATCACATAATTGCAAGGTAATACGATCGTTGAGACTACTCGGGATATGGAGTGGTTGAGGTGTTCCAGGGGAGTTTAAGCACCTGTATAGACTGTTTCTGGGCCCACAGACGAATTCCTACCATTTCCGTCGTGGCCAGCAGCCGACATCGAACCTGCCTTTATAGCCGACCATGAACCCGATACAGGGGACGGAATGATTAAGTCACAATAATAGTGTGATTTGTCTCAACTAAGTGTGTAACTACTGCACTGTAGTGAGTGACCTAATCGTTTCTGTATTCAGTCGTGCGGGTGGATTCATTCGGAAAATCGCCTACTTGTGCGGCCTACGCACGTTGTTCCACAGGAACACGGAAATGAGTGCATATAATATATACCTCCGGCATGAACACCAACACGTAATCGCCGGTCGTCAATTCACAAGACGTTTATTTCTGTGACAAACTCTAGTAATCTTCTCCACCCGTAATGCTATTCAACTCTGGCACTGATTGGGGCATGTAGATGATCTAAGTAAAAAGTGCGCTAAATTCTAAGACGAATTCTTGGTATATCAATGAGTTGAAACAGATGGCATAAAGCTCTGTTTGAACCCTATATCGCCTTGCGTGTGAAAAGCAAACATGAGCTGGAGAAGTTGGCGACTAACCTGTGCGAACGTCATTTGAATGCATGTGTAAAGTTTGCACACAAGATTTTTATCGACCCCACAAATAGGCTACACGCAGACCTAAGTTCCTGTTGCTCCCCCCTCCTATCCACTAGATCCCAACACCGTAGTGTTTCCTCTCGATTAAACATATACCGTAACTGTACTGCATCTTCATTAGCACGTATTTTAGTTGATAGAGAACAGTTTTTCACAGACTTTATTAACAGGTTTGGGATTTCAATTTCTTTTTCATTATTATCTTTTTTATTTTCCTCACATTAAAGTTGTATATTTTTAACTGAACTGTAGGCTTAATGCACACAAGTTATTATTACACTATAATACGATATAAGCAATGTTATTCGATCTTTGTTTCATTTATAAGAATGAAAGGCATCAAACATTTCTGTCAACAGCAGTTTGAAATGAGCATCAACTCACAATCGGTCAGAACTCAGGAATGTAATCTGATTGGTGTGTTATTGTGTCCTCGCATAATCAGTTCACTTCTTATATTTGCGGATCATAACATTATTTGGTTACCGCTCTCCGGTAGTGTTCTCTCTCCAACATTCGCTGTCCTAGGCCGAGTAAGAAAACTCATTTTGGTTGTAAGTTTAAGCCCAGTAAACCATTTTTAGAGTTTCGAACATCTGTTTTGAGTCATACTCTCAGAGTAAATAGGTACAAGAAACTACGTTCATATATTAGTCAGAGGACGGATGCGGAGATCATAGGAATATATTTAGAGAATTACTTGCTAAAAACACCAATATTCCATAGTACAGAGGAAAGGTATGTTTTGTGATCCGTTTGTCGAGCTAATTGATTGGGGGAGGTTTTAACTACTAATGACAATTGGAAATGTTTTCTACAGTGAACCGATACCAAGAGAGGAAAAAAGTTATTCAGAAATTAATGGTGTAGACAAATCATCGGTACTGCCGAGCAACTAGGTTACAATATTCAATGAATTGGAAAATGAAAAACAAATACATATTATTGGTCACGCAGTGACAGTAAATTTCCGTCTGAGACGATTTCAGAGGCATAGAAACAAAATGGAATATTTTGGTTTAAGGATCATGAATAAAACGGAATGGGATGAGCCCTGCAAAACAAACGACTTTTCGTGGACCAATCTGTATACTGTCATATTCTCGAGAAAAAAAAATGCCAAAGACTCATTAAATAGATTCTATCAGGTTCATGAATGCGCTTCATACGCTTCTGTTGGACGAAAATTAGCGTGATTTTTAGTATGTATTTCATTTTGGCTGTATCAAAATTTCTTTAACAGTGTCATAGACAATCGCATATTAAACAACCACTGTCAATGCATCGGAAATGCATTTGAGTAGGGAAGAAACCAAGTAACTTTTTCATTCAATTTTCTTTGTATTACGCATACACGTCTGTGAAATGTTTGCTTACACAAAATAATCTTCCACCTTTGCTTCACCATTGATTCAGCAAACTGCAGTAAACGTGATTTGGTGTTGGATGGGATTATGAAGAACTGAACAGTTCGATGAAACTGATGCTCTATCTTCACCAAATGACGTGCGTTGGAAGAGGTTGGTTGCTGTTTGGTCAATATAAGCAAAAGGAGTTTTTCGTTAACTTGGCGTTGCCTTGGTAAAAACCATGACAGTTATGAATTTGTTATTGGCATTTTTTATTAATATGTTGTGGTCATGAATACCATGTAATATAAATTATGCACCGGAAGAGATATGGCCAAATACATCTGGATACAAATTGTGCAGCACAAACCTACTGTACTCTATAGTCAACAGCACCAGACGGTTTTGAATGCGGGTCAACACTATTCACTTTCATATGGTTGGATGTCTGGAACACGGCGTTCATAAACAACGTGCAACGGACAGGAACATATTTTCACCTGTGTCAAGTGTTCTTGGAGTCTATATTTCTCCTCATTCGGTAGAATGTGTCTGACCTGAACGGAATGCATTAGAAATCGCTCCCCCATCAGTACAACAGGTTCATACTTGTATGAGTTTTAGGTTCCAAGCGCAGTGGATAATGGCATACTGTAGCAATGATATTCACTTGACCGTTAGTAATTTATGTACTTTCTGCTGTAAATAACTCAAGGTTCTTCAATAGGAATATATCCCAAATGTTTTGCAGTATGTAACCAACATGATTAGGAAAGACTCTATCACGACGAGTTGAATAAGACTTCAACAGTTTGAGTATATCTGGTTACCTCTGCATGTATCTACTTATAACTCACTACATGGCACATCGAGCAGACAAGCTTAATGATCGAAGGATACGCAAAGGTTTTGTTGAAGAAAACTTTCGTAAAATGGTTTCCATCCATCTCTGAGGTGGTTTAAAAGAATACAATGATTGCTGATTGGGCGAACAACTCAAGAACAACGCATTCGTCTCAAGCATTACGATCAATTAATGTTCTATATAGCCATGGGTTATGTTTTCAATTCTCGTATCACTGATCGGCTGCCCGCTGAGGCAGAGAGATCTGATATTGGATTCGAAAGAAATAGGCACTAGACAACTTCGATGTGACATATGTCGTTTTTGTTTTTTGCGATAGTGAGCCAGTCAGATTCGTGACGAATGCCAGCTGTTTCAGTCTTTTGATGAAACCTGTCTGAATCACATGCTGTCATAGATCCGCCACATACTGACAGTAAATGGATTCCCCGCCAAGTTACATTCATTTCAACATTAGACAGTGACTAGGCCACTCCTGTTACCATCTGTTTCGTTCAATGGGGAATGGTTTCACTTCACAGGCAACGTCCGCAGTCCACAGAGAATGCTGATTTAAAATTTATCATATGGTGGCAAAATTTGACGCGGGGACCAGAGGGTATTTCATGAGTCTCCGTTTACTTTGGGTCGAGATTCGATTGTACGATGTGATATTTTGCGTGTTTTCTTCACGTGAATAACATATTCTGAGGGTAGTTAGAAGCAGGCAAAAGGTCGTTGAAAATTCTATGCTAGAAAAAATACACAACTTATCGAACCAATCAATCAACTGTCTGAGTAAGGGTTTTGAATTTGTTCTCGAATAGACGAAACAAATGAAACATGGAGCGAAAAGCTGGTCGCTCTGTATCATTGGATATCACTGGTACCACAATTCTATCGGCTGAACTGTAGTCAATGCACCGTAGTGGTTTGCTGGAAGTAGTAATATCAATGGTCCATCAGCTAAATGTGTGCACAAATTTGATCAGATATCTGTAGGACATAATTGAAACCGGCGGGTTGGTACTGAAGTCAAAGTATGGGATGCACTAAAATGACTGACAATTCCAGTTGCCGGTAAGGAGATATCACTGTACCACTTAAAGTCAGAATTCTCTGAAACAGTAAGTATTCATTTCCATTGAATAAGCTGTTCACTTCGAACATAATCTGAACTTAGTTTGTTTGCCCAAACAGGTCACTTTATAGCTTAAATTGAATAGAAGACAAGTGATCCAATTGTCCTGTATCACTGTTGTCATAGGGGATAGTTCACGGCGGCCCTGATTTCCTACAAGTGTAGTTTTACTAAGTGTTTGCAGAATGTGAGATCGAATGTTTTGACAGTGCGACATCTTTATGGGAAACCATCACTTGATCCAGCACGGCTGAGCAGTTTCATCCATAGTGAACCTCGTGAGTACACCAAAAGCACAGTTCATTGGCTGCTGCTTTCCGCTGATGATCAGTAAAATTATACTGCACATTCCTATTCATCAGTTGCAAGGAAAAAAATCATTCATGTCAAAGGAAATGACAGGTTGATCACAGCAATCGATTCACTATTCGTTTCCTATTGGAACTCCTTACCTACAGCTTTTGATAGTTTCGTTGCCAGAGCTGGTTTACCGCCTTCTTAATGGTTCGTGTCATCACAGCGTGGCGGTCGCGCCGTTTTGCTTTGTTTCGCACCCTCGCTTTGCACCCTGCTACAACTCCAAATAGCAAGGTGACAAGGTTTCAAATTACAGAAGTTTAATATGACTTGTGGGCACCGATGTCTGGGTAACAACTATCAACAATCAAGATAAAAACAGAGGAATTAAGTTTACTTTACGATCACACAGTGTATGAATTGATACCTGTATGAACTGTATGAAATATGAAAACTTTATCCACCTACACCTATTCTGCCACGCTAACTCAGCACAGACTTATGTCCCCTAAATATTGATTTAAAGTGGTTTCCAATTTTAGATACGTTTCCTTCTAATGCGGTCGATCTGAATGTCATCGAATGAAAGTTGAATCACCGTCGCAAGTCGTCGTGCTGCACGATATGCTACACAGTCAATGTCCCCAAGTTCATGAGTGGATTGTAGTATAGGAAGTGAAGAGGTCTTGATCGTTGAGTTTCCCTTTCTTCAGTTGGACCTTGTTAAGGTGACCGTCCGTGGGAAACTCAAGCATTTAAGTCCCCGCATTTATTTTACGCGTAAAACATCTAGCTGAACTTTGAATTCAAGCAGCCAGACGCCGAATGCGATGAAAAGTGGAAAATATTTCCAGAAAAGTAGTAATAAATACAAACATTGTATAAGGGAAATATTTACTAATATTATGAAACGATTGCTTTCAGATAAAAAAATCAGGTTCTTTTAATGTTTTGGCTTGATTTGAGATCGCAATCGTTGTGAATGCTGGGGCAACCCCGGTGGTTACACTTAAAATACATCAGAGCTAAACCTTTCCCGATTTTCCTCAAATTTTACTTGTGACCATCGGTTGACCTGAAGCAATCCAGTAATACTGGCTACTTAACTGGTTTAAATGAGGTCAATACTCACAGTTGGCAGATGATTAATGAATGATTGCTAAAGAACTCTGGATAATATTTTTGATCCTGTCCGAATATTTTAGCAAATGCTTACCTTTTATATCATTAAATCGCCACCGACAACTATTTGCTTATGAGGTAAACACAGCTTAGTTCAGAATGTTGCTGATGGATCTATCACCCTAGGAGGCTAGCGCTGAGAACAAGAATGGTAGTTGCTCCAATTTATCTGACCGAAACGAATGTGCAGACAAAATAAAACAGTCTTATCTTCTGTCTGATGCTCAAGTGACTAGTATGAGTGTACTCTATCACTGAGGTTTCGGGTTCAGTCCTAGTTAAGTGGATGGATCTGCAATGCTGATATGCCGGCTCACCAGTCCAAGTCTCGCGGCATGGATTACCGGTAACCATTCCTGGAAAGCAGGATTTCATGACTATGAGGTCCACCCCGTCTGATGTTTATCACATAAAGGTGTGTAACAAAAGAAAACCAACCTCCTGACTTCCTGCTGGATGTTTGTTGTACGGCAACCCTTTGATTGGTCACTTCCCCCTTCCTGAAAATTGTATCATTGTATATTAAATAAAAGGAATTAAAAAATAAAACAAAGGAAAAAAATCCCTGAGTTTATGGCGAATGATTCACATCTATCTCCATCTGTCTCGTTCACTTGAAAAGCGACTTATGGATGCAAGTCGGTTGGCTTCCATTAACGTAGACCATGCACAACCTCTGATCGAATTACAAAATAAATTCAGTCATTTGTGCCAGTTGTACATGTTAGTCATTCGGGAGATGAATCACACATGAATTCGGACAGACTGGAAACCTACGGTCACTGTGCAGTGTGCAATGAAGTACAGAAAATAATGTCACGTAGATCATTTGATTGTTCAATTTAGTGTTCAGTGGTGTTTATGTGCAAGGACTGTATTACCAGAGCAAACGATTGAAAAATACGCATAAATTGATTAAATGTATTCGGTGCAATCATGTGTAATCAATTACAATCACACTTATATGAGAAAATAACGCGAGGTTGACTTGTTGGGGTTAAACAGTCGAGGTCAATAAATTATACCAAAGGGATGTGGGAGGGACGGATTCTTTTGTTCGGATAATAATGGGTAGCCTACGCTTTATTAATTGATTTGGGTCGTCACTATGCGTGATTTGATCCACTTTTGGTCAAGGAATTTCCAGCGACTGAACATTTGTTTTTATGCACACAGTTCTGGTTTTAACAAGCGAATAATAGTTGCATCGGTTGCTGTTAGCAACAACATGAGGTTATCTATCGCCAAGTAGATGGATGCAATATATTGTGGTAACATGTCTTCGAGATTAAAGCCAATCAACGCGTTACTGTTTTAGGACAGCGAATCGTAGACCATTGTGATCGACAATCAGAAGCCGTGCAGTTCGAACGGAAGCTCTTTTACAAACAGAAGACAAAAAAAAACAATTGGTAGGGATCTGATTAGTCAACGACAGCTCTATACATATTCGATTTAATTCCATGGGTTCCTTTCAACAAACCAACCAATACATCTCTGGCCTTCGTCCTGAGTCTCGCTGACGATAGATGGCTGCTAGGGTGATTCTATGGTCCATAAACCTTGTTCGTTCCGAGTACGACAGCTGGTCAAAAAATGTTTCAACACTGTCAGAATGGAAGCTGATGCTGAGTCAATCTTTATGAAGCGACACGTAAGTTCATAAAACGAACGCAGTGTTAAACCCATCAGAAAATTGGAGCCCATGATTACCACTCTAGTTGTATTAAGCGCGATCTTTTGGTTTCAATAAAAAGATTGCGAAACACTACGAATTTGCAGGAACTATCGGCTGAACCTGAACCGTCGACTGAAGAAGTGCTCAGCTACCACCTCGCAAACGGAAGTTGCCACGAAAGAGAACCACGGCAGCACGTACTCTCCAAAAGTCAATGGTTGAACAGAATACGGATCATGATAAACCTGAATTGTTGTAGTGACTTGGAAGAAGTGAAATGGGCATAGAGCATCCCATGGATGTTGCAGTGTGATGATTGTAGTAATTGTAGTGGTAGTAGTAGTAATACACACGGAATTCGGAACACCAACCACGCAATATGAATTACGGTACCGGAATCGATAATCAGCTATCACGGACTGGATCGNTGGAAGAAATGAAGGTGAATACATAATATATACAAAGGGAGATTATTGGCCACCTGGGCATCCACCAATTGGATTGCAGCACTGCTTGCATAAGATTGCTTCTCTCTGCATTGTCTAGGATTGGCTGGCACCATCCGCCAATGACGTGTATTCAGAAGCTATGCACGTGCTGTTGACGTCAGCATTCAAACTTGATTGATCGCCAGTGTCCTGAAACTGTAACGCGCCGCTCCAGGGTAGGCACCATCGTGTAGGCCTGGATCATCACAACTCTCCTCCCTCAAAAGAGCTTCGTCAAATTGGCTTGCTCTTCTGATTGGTCGTCTGAGTGCCAGTGGGGTATCCTCGTCGGTAGACATTCTCTGAATAGGGGGCTGTTGCGTATGATCTTCAGTAGATGTTGATGGCGTATCACAGGGTGGGTTTGTTGGGTTTCTTCAGCAAGGTCTTCAGTTGAAGTCAGCGTTTCGTTGAAGTGAATTTGGTCGATGTGGCGTCGATGGGCCGTTGCATCTGTCAGATCAGTTGAACAATCTTGCGAGTAATGATTCCTCTTGATGGTCGCAAGTCATTTCCTCGGAAGCGTATGACGTCACTCGAATCCACGCATCGCAGTGAGGAACGTAAGCTTCTGGCTTTGAACAGTTTTTCTGGGCTCTCTTTGGTGGTAGCATGTGCAGCATTCCGGTATTGCAGTAGGAAGTTGTCTAGGAGTATCTCCAACTCGACAATTGTCCTTGGGTTTGCAGAGGAAATGGCACTCTTCACTGTTTTCACCAAATTTTCTGCTGCGCCGTTCGAGTAGGGGTGACGTGGCGCTGTGAATAGATGTCGGCATCCAATACTGTCCAGCCACGTTTTCAACTCCGCCGCGCAGAATTGCGATCCATTATCAGTCATCAACACTTGAGGCACACCCTCTCGACTGAAACGCTTTCGCAGTACTCGCATCACAAACGATGTAGTTGGTGTGTTGGCCATTTGGAGTATGAATCGATAAGTACTAGTGCGTGATAATGGCCGAGAAATGGTCCACAGAAATCGGTGTCCACACGTTGCCATGGCATACGGCTTTCTGGCCACGGGACCCAATTCTTCGTTTTTGACTTCAGCTTTTGTAGGCATGCTTCGCAGTTCTTAGCAGTTCGACCAATGTCTTCATCTAGACCGGGCCACCAACACATCTGTCTTGCCAACGACTTTATCTTCTCCACCCCTAAGTGGCCTTTGTGTAGGTCTTCTAGCACAGCCTTGCGTAACGGAGGTGGGATGATCAGTCGATCGTTGCGGCATAATATTCCGTCAGGTTGGACACTGATATCTTCGCGGTGTGCATAGAAAGCTGTGAACTTCCGCTTCAGGTCGGGAAGCCATCCTTTTGATAGAGCCGTTATGATTTCTGCATAGTATCTTTTGGTACAGCGGCGCAACTCCTCTCGGGATATCGGGGCAGAAGTAGCCATGAAATGACACCTCTTAGCCTTCGAGAATTCGGACCACCGAGAGGGAAAATCGGCCTGGGGAATTGCTTTTCCCGTACGGTGCACTATGCCGTAGCCGTAAGCAGCCAATGCAATGCTGTATTGCTGAATCATCGCCGCCGTCGGTTTGGAGATCGAATTTTGTGGACTGAGTAGGTATTGCAACGCTTGATCATCGGTTACGATGGTGAAACGCAATCCAAACAGGTATTTGTGTAGGTGACGGACGGCCCGATATA